>LUCH01003247.1:3963-52240 GCA_013368495.1 Paragonimus heterotremus | reverse complement strand
GGTTCCATCCGAACGCATTACTGTCGTTGGTGTTGATCAGACGAAATATGCTAACTTTCAAATGATAAAACTGATTTGTCCCACGTGTTACGACAGGATGAGTTTGACTGTGGACTAATATTGGAAAGTATTTTATACTCGTGCTCTGATGGGGATTTGAACCCCTACCCACAAACACATGAAGTAATTTTATTGGACATCTAACCATTCGCCTCAATTTAGGCACGGCATGGTTCTCATAGAAGAAATCTTTAACGTATTCATCCATGTACAACGATCTAGTCGTTCAGTCGTTTTGAGGGGAGACAGAAATTGCTGTTTTGACGTATGCACATGTGTAGCCGATTTTGATGTTGTTTAGCGCTGTGTGGATTACTGATCTGTGTAAAGCGTGGCAAGAATTTAGCGTGAACGTTGTACTGGTTCCACAATGGACTAAGTGAAAATCTTATCCTAGTAAAAAGGCTGAGAATAACTGTTGGTTGTGTTCACTTGATCAAAAACAAGCAACTTGTTTGTCAACCACGAGTGCCAAAAATTCCTACAGTCTACCAGCAGGCATTATCCTGTTTTATCCGATTACACTTGAAGTTAGATTATCGATATCTGTTGACTTAGGAGCTTAACTTAATTGCTTGGGAATGCCCGGTAGACGTTTTCATTGCTTCCTAACTTGCTATAACTAGCTATTATATAGAATTAATACCTCTTCCTATTTTGTATTCCTCTGAGTAATGTGGATAAACCGATTCTCCTCCTCGAATGATGCATAGATGGTCAGTCAGTTGTTTTCTGATTGACACCAGTACGGTAAACACTTTATCAATCGTTTTTTAACATGTCCAGCAATACACATTCAACAAGCGCATAAAAGAGCTCTGATACTCCTGTTAACTTGATCTACTTACGGCTCTGGTGTGTACATTGGGTCCTTCGGGTGGCGGATATACTGAGTGCAGTAGAACACACGGAAAGCCAAACCAGAAAGAAAGTCTCTGGCTGAAATGTAACCAGCCACCGGCCTGACTGTGAATCCCGTTCTTGCTTTAAAATAAAACACAAGCGTCTCGATGATGTGATCATTCTTAAAAATCGATAGGTTTAATTCTAAAGCCGAGTTTGCCAAAGTCAGATAAACGTAGTACATAATCTTGTCAATCCGCCAAATATACGAGCAGTTGTAGTAAAACAACGGATCTCATCTTCTGATGCATTTGTTAAAACAGAATTTCCACAGATCTTCATCCAAACATTGGACAGTCTACGGGAGAGTTAAAATCGACGTTGTGATCTACTGAGGTGTCGCTTTCTTCTTATAGGCGCAGTCTAACCTAGGTCCATCAAAAAATGTTCTTTCACTCACATTTGGCTTTATTGTTCTTGCCAGTCAATTAACATTCATTTACGTTAGGCTTTATACAGGTTTCTAACTGTAAGTATATGGAAGGATTAAGATGAAAGTCGCTGTGATGGTTAACTACCTTCAATACAAACGTCTTGGATAGTTTGTCCTAAAGGCAGTCTAACAATGATGCAGGTAGCAAACTTGTAGACAAAGTAATTATTTAAATCTCATTTTGTTTCAAATGCCGAAATAGTGAAGTGTCTATTGTTTTAAACTGCCTGTAGATTGGTTTAAGTTTTGCATGTTAACCTACACTTAGAAAACGACATAGAAAGCTTCAATCTCAAGATATGTGAAACGCGTAAAAATTCTTTCCAGAATTATACAGTGTAGCAAGCATTTAAGTTAAATTTTTAGAAGCTTTCGGTCACTCAAAAGTGTAAACTACATTTCATTAAACTAACCGGACTTTTTGTAATTGGTTTACTCATGAGATATAGGTTAGACATGCTAGACTAACTTTGCTGTTTTCCTATCGGTAAATTGGTTCCATGCACTATTTACAGAATGTTTGAAAAGAATGTTTATAATTGTTAAATCAGTCAGGTGTTTGGAACACAGTTGAATATCAAATATCAAGTTGATTTTGTATCGTAGAAGTGACTCCCAGAATGGCCGTGACGTTTGAATAATTTGTTCAAGTCAGGCGTGAGCATGTATGCAAACGATTGTATAGACACAATGGTGGGAAGTATGGACCAATGATGAGAGTGGTAGTTAGCACAGGATATTTAGTTCCTCTTGAATTTGCACCTAGGACGCTACAGATTAGGCCGAATGACGAGTGAGCCTTGACTAATAAGTTAGCTTTAAGCAAACGCACAGTATTCGAAAGTTAGCAGATATCTGTCACGCCTATGGACAATGCTTTTGAACGCGCGTTGAACGAACAGTACCAAAGAAATGAACCTTGATAGTTAAGCTCATTAACTCCATTAAACTCAGCAGACTTGGTTTCCACTTAAACCCCATGGTATAAATCGGTGGATACACTCCCAAATAATATATTCCTGTGGGACAGATTTTCAGGTAGTAAGGAAAGGTAACAATATTATTTGAAAGTTAAGTGGAGTGAAATCAGTTAGCAAAAAACCGATACAAATCTGTTCACAAAACAAATAAATTTTAAACAGGTGGATTCTAAATGTCAGCAGCCTCAAGTTCTTACGGATCCTTTTCTACCGCAAAAAACAAAGAAATACCTTTTCAAAATTGGATAGTTACTTACCTTTCAGAAACTTTGATACGTCCTCCAGTTGTGGTATATCTGACTCTCTTTTCAAAATAAAAGGTAGCGAAATAGAATAAACAAAGTCGGCTTACAAATGCTCGCTGTAAGTTCGCACGGTCTACACGAGTTAGTTTGTAACAAAATTTCACATTTCCTGACCATTTCTTATGACATGTTTTGGAATCATAATTGCAAGCCGTTTGCTTTTACGCTTGAGCACAGGGAAGCCTCTCCCTTTGGACCATGACTCTCAGTCCAGTTTTCACATTGTACAAATCAGCATTTTAAAAATTCATATTGGTGTTTCATACGAAAACAACTGAAGATTTTCCGGTCATTTATACGATGCAAAATGCGGATTTGTAGAAATGTTGTGAGTTATTCTAGTACGGTTGTTGATCTACTAAATGAAGTGAATATATGTGTAGAATGTTCATTTGTAATTTGATTTAAACTCTCATTGTATTTTATTCCACTGCCCACAAACGGTTAGTTCTCGGGATCCAAAAATTACTACCAATGTTTTCACCCAATGTCAAAATAGTTTGTAAACTCGGAGTATTTCATGCTGGTTACTTGTGAGTTTTCCGGTCTTTACCTCAACAACCAAACATTCAGCCAGATTTCAATATTGGATAAAAAATCTTGTCGGGTAAATCCTGCAGTGAAGAGTAAATGCGAGTATTCCAACTTTCGGCAGAATACCTCAACGTGGCTGTGAGACACGTCTAGAAGCCTACAATGATCACGGACAACACAGGCAACTGCACGAGCCATTGCCTAACGAGATCGGAACAACGGAAGAGGAATGTCGGGCGGGAAACCCCCGACAAAAAGCGTCGGTCACACACACACCAGACAGAAGTGCACATGACATGAGGACGGACACCGTGTGTGTGTTATTAAGCGAAATTCCGATTTACAAACGCGTACGCATGCGTCGCGTGACAACCAACGAGCTGAGTGATAAAGATTAAACTTTACTGAACGCCTTTTCGCCACAATGTATCTGCTGATGTATATTTAAAGGCAGCACGATGTTTTTTTTACACTGAGTCAGTTTGTCAATGTAGAATGCTGGGCTGTACGATAGGTGTTCTGAATACAAGGCCATCAGTTTTAAAATCTATTTTCTGATTGCTGCTGAAAACTCAAACCTGGCAATAACTGCCAACTGTTCCAAATGTTGGACGGATAAAGATAATAGTAACAGTAATCGGTGTTACTTAGACATTCCAGATTGCAAACACGACAGTGGAATGTTTTATGTCAACACAAAACATTTCGTCATGATCATTACTGCCCTTAACAAAATATTCACATTTACTTTGCCTGTTCAATGATCTCTATGGCGACTCGCCCAAGCAATGGAGCAAACTAAGCCGTTTGACTCACAGAGCATCGTCTGCGGGTATTCAGTCTGGAACAAATTACCAGTAGCCTTAGTGACCAACTTAGTCGGAGTGTAGATTTGATGCACATGTTCAAGACCACCAGGAAAGCGTTTGTGCGGTTTGATCTGTAGAACATTCCATGTAAAATGAAGATCTCTTCGTAACAGCACTGTGGCTGGCAGTCAACTGTTGTAGGCTGAAAGCTGAAGGGCGCTTATAAAACTTTTGGCAAGCTCTTGTAAGGCTTTTCGTTCATACAGTTTCCTGACCTAGAAAGTTGAAAATATTTATCGTTTTGCCTTTTTCATCGAACTCAGTTAGTGCAATTACAGGTTTTCCTATGTTCACACTATCTCTTGGACCAAAACTTCCGTAAGGTTATGTACCTCATGAAACAGATTAAATACGAGAAAGTATAGAGTAGGTTTTCACCGAATGCATGAATTCCAAAAGTGAACGCTTGTCATAACCCGTTAAAACGGAAAGACTCAGTCATTGAATTAAGCATGAACTTATATGATTCAAATATGTGAGGAGCAACTGAATTGAGTAGATGTAGACAGATTGATTTTGAACTGATACTTTGTACACGGTTGTTTTACTCGGGTTTCAGATTGTCATTTCCCCGTCGTGTGAAGGGATCCCTGAATAACGGAAAGTCAGTTGAACAAGGAGAACAGTAGTATTTAAACGTAACTTCGTCATATCCTTGTATCATTACCCTTTTTGTTTATTTTAATATGTATTAAAAGTTCAGAGATTTAGATTGCTTCAAACTGGATTCAAAACATACTTACTCGCCGCCTTCACATTCATATAAGGCTCTTGGTTAATCCAAGTCAAAACGATGCTCTGGACTCGAGTTCCGCTGCTATTAGAATTCAGCAATAGTGCGGACCGGACCAGAAGTTCTACTGTGGCCCTCGTCTACGTGAGACTAAGTTATTGCTATGTGTTTCATAATACACCTTTGAATAAGACATCTGTCTGTTCTTCTGTCTCTGCATCACACTATCTGTTGGGATTTTTAGTGTGCACGACGAACAGTGTGGAAAATGACTTACCGAGGGTCTTCACCAACTAATCGAGTTTATGGTTCAATTGAGGTCACAATGTGAATTTCCAAAGCATATATGGTTAGAAAGCTTATCTCACACATTTAGACTAAGTGGTTGATGCCAAGACTTTCTAGCATGGTGCTACTATAATCGGTCCAGTATGTAGCGAAAATTTGTTGACAAACACACACTTCAACCCGTTCCTAGCTTGTGGTTTGTTTGTTTGGGCTTTCGACCTTCAGTCTGTTCAACAATTCTGTGTAGACGTTTGAGAGTGGCAAAATATGTGTAGAGATTCTAGTAACCGCCACTCGCTCTCATATTATTCGACGAATTACCACGAGATCTTGCAAATGTTGATAGATAAAACAATTTTCTTACGGAAAGGTAACAAATTTTACTCCAATATGTTTACTTGGGATAACTTTTAGCTGAGCACAGTGCAAATCACTGGGAATTATTACCATTTCTAAAGGATGTAAATCCTTCTTGAAGCCGGGAAAGATTTCACTAAACTTCATGTTCTAAGGTAACTGTCGCAAATATTCAACACCTTAGATAGTTTGACTAAATAAGTATAGGTTCAGCTCCATCCAGTCGTGTACTGGAACCGAGGACCCGTGAAGCGGAATATTGGTAAAATAGCTAACTTGCCCACAGTGAGTCAACAATAGACACCTTTTTTTTATGTATCACTTTAGGAATACGTATTTTGTCTTCGTTGGTCATGGATAGACGAAACAATTTTTAAACCAATACTCTGTAGTATAAATTTACGGACAGTTGTTCTGTACTTCGTAATTTACATGCAGTACAAATAGTTAGACCGAAAATGAAAAGATGATAAGTGTTCGATGCGTTAACCTTTCCTAAGTTGTCAGAATTCACAACCGTAAACCATTCAGTCCACATATACCGGACAACCAAACGCAGTAAGTGGATTTGTGTACAATTACACTGATTAGTTTATAATCAAAGCTACGGTAAGTAGTGAGGTTGTCTCAACCATATTCATGAACTCAATGCCAGCTGGCAGGTTTTGGTCAGCATACCGTAGCTATAGACCAAAATGTCTGAGTCCTAACTGCATGGTAACGATCCGAATAAGGCAACCTGATGACCTGTTGCCATGAGGTGCTTCGGACTCACACCTGCTGGAAGTCACTCAGCAGTAAACTCTTTCCAGATTATTGCAACATCGGTTGCCTCTAGTAATCTTGAAAATGTCCGCTTGCTTGTTGTGACTGGTTTAAACAGCCAGTCGGAATACCATGATTTTGAGTGTGTAATACTCAATGTCAGTGTATAATTGTGCAATCTGTATCTGGTTGAATATGTATAATGCACATAATTTGTAAATTTAAGGTTTTCGTCCAGAGACTGTAGAGGAAACGTCAACCTATCGGATAGCATAATCTCCGATTTAGATCTGATGACGTGATGAAATGTTTCGACAGAATGATGAACGATCATTTATGGATAGTTCAGAACATCTAGATTTACAGATAAAAATTCACTACAGTTTATATGAATTTTCAAACTTTCAGTAGGGATTCCAAACAGCTTACTGATTTAAAAAAAGCGGACCACTTTTATGGTGTGGGTAATGTTAAAGTTCACTAAAATCGGACTTAGAATGTGACACTTGCCACCATGCAAGTCAGGAAAACCAGTTAACTTCTGTGGCGTTATCCTTCTAGTTCGTTGGACTAAGCAGCTTATTTGAAACATAAGCCACACTTGTCTGTAATACACTGGTTGATATACTCGTCTAACATCCACATTGATGAGAGTTCAACTCTCCGTTTCGTGTAAACTTATACATAAGACCAATGAGTTTTAAGAGAAAACCAATTTCGGATCAAGATGCAGTCTTCTGGAAGTGACTGGTTATGAAATGTTGGTCAGAAGGTTATCGATTTGTCATAGTGAAAATTAGAATTCTAATGAATGATCAGTGGTTTTTATGCACAATGAATGCTCATGTAGCGCAACAAAACACTTACACCTTTGAAAAATCAAGAACACATGTAAATCCACTAATTAGGCTTAACTGATAGAATCAAACTAATTACAAGTTGAAATCTGGTGAGTAGTAGGGGATTTGGTTTATTTCAAATTGGACATCACCCACAATTGATCGCAGCTGTCGCGTGATAATCCGCTCGTGCCTAACGTGAGGTCAATGGCGCAGTGGTAAACACGGTTGCCTCATGAACAGCATGTCCGTGGTTCAAGTCCCGGCAGTGGCGATGATATGCACTACTGACGAGCTCTAATGAGAGCGAAACTCGAGTCTAGTGCTTCTGCTGTTCGAAAGGGGCCGACTGGAGAGTCTATGGGGATGCGACAGCTGCGATCAGTTGTGGGTGATGTTCAATTTGAAAGTTGAAATCTACTTATCATTTAATGTATGCTTTAAATTTAGACTTACTAAGTAAATGACAGAAGCCCAACTAGTTTCAAATGGCAGAATATGATCAGTGTATCGAGCAATGACGTGAAAATATTCGAAACACTGAGTAAATGCATACCAGCTTACCTGTATCCAGCATGCTGTTGCAAAAGTTTCAAATTTTCCAAGTGTTGCGTACAAGCATGGGTTTCATATAGTTTTACCAGCTCTTTGTAGATGGTTCTCCTGACAATTTATGTTTTTTGAGAATTTGGAAAACAAAGTTTTGTTATAAAGATAGCACGGAAATTCTTTTTGAAAATAGTATAGACGGATAAACGAATTAAAATAAAAATTTAACGTACACATGAAAATAGACTCAAGACTTGTAATTGGTATAAACTTTATATTTGTGTGGTTTATAACGAAAGATAGTGAAATAAACGCTTTTTCTCGAAGACATTACCTACCTGGTCAAGAAATGCAAGTATTGCTGAGTTACGTCAAACGATCATGCAGTTATATTTGTTCACCGTACCAAACTGTATGAGTTTTGCTACAGCGTGAATGTCAGATTTCTCAGGTCAGTCAATTTGTAAAAGTCATGTTGATTCTGGCCAGAATCAATGGAAGTTGTGTTCGGATCACCCCAACTGAAACTGGTAGTTGGACGGCGAAAGGACGGCGGGGGGACCGAACCACGGAACTGTCTTACCCAACGCGGCGACGCTATCGCCCGACTACCCGTCCACGACCAGCCGTGTGCCTAATGCAAATCTTAACTTATTCCTATTCCTGTACCCCATTGGCCAAACTATCGAAGTGTGGGTTCTACACATATATACCCCTGTACTGATTACACTAATTACTGGCCGAACGTTTCTTACATTATTACACGTAACCAGGTCTGCCCCGACACTGCGAACTTCCCCTTTGAACTCGCTCTTTGTTTGTTTTGTATCGCCACATTGAACTGTTTACGCTACCGTGTTATTGGTTGATATTTGCTGACGGTTAAATTCCATGCACAGAGTTCACTTGGTTGTAAGTTGTATAATTTGCCAACCGTTGCTTACTTATGTACAGAACCAGTTTTATCTGAGTAAACCTTCAACATTCCGTCTTGTTCTGCCCTGAATCAAGAGGTTTACAACCGCCCCGATAGACTGCGTATTGCCGTGAATCCTGACAGATTTTACAAGTTCAGTGAATTAATTTGGGCCAACTTACCGTTCATCAGTTCAAAACACATCAGTTCACTCGAAGTGGAAAAAAGTGGGACAGCTGATTACAAACTTATTCAATTTCATTTCTTTACTTTAGGTTGCTCTCTGGCATATAGCCGGGGCTATCTGGTTTATTTCGTCTCGGTATCCGGATGGTGATATTTTTGTTCACAAATGTTGTTATACTGTAAATGTAGGTGAACTATAATAACATAGCATTCTTTGAACGCCGTTTGTTATTAAAATATTTCTTTGAAACCCACATGGATTAGGTCTCCAAAAAAAGTGAATGTCATGCTTCTTAGTTAACATTCATCTCGACAAATCAAGAAGTATAACCACTGCACTGTTTAATGTGAACTTGTATGCATACACCAAAAAACAAGCTGAAACCTGTGGCAGCCAAGGTGCAGCTCATTTTATCTTGCAATCTTTGCTGTATCTCCAGGCCGTATCACGTGCAAGTGAAGTCCACCGCCCTCATGTTCGATTATCTCAACAGATCCTTTGAATGGAGTTATATTTACGGTATCAACCACATTTTCTCCAACGCCGCCCTGTACATAACATCATTCTTACAAAACGATTCTGATTCTTAGACCTATTTACAGTCTCAACAACCGCAAGCCCTAATTCACTCACCCGTCATCAATACTTTAACTACCAACTACGGAATGGAAACGTTTGAACCAAACCCTCAAATTAGGGATAACTTAGGTCAGCTGAGAAGGCAAGATACATACGTATTGGAAATTTTTCGCTCCCAACAGACGTAACTCCAATATTCTTTGGGTATGTTCAGATAATTAGAAAGTGAAAATTCTGAACATCGATAAATTCGCGACCTTAGCTGAGACAGTCTGTTACATAGCTTGTTGCGCTATCGTCTATTTTTGTATAGCTTAAATTCAAGATTCTGTCCTGCTGTCCGCTGAACGGGGATAGAAAATCATTTCAGAGACGAAGTAACAGATTAGTTTTGTACATATCATAACCAGATTCCTGCAGTGGAGAGACAGGTCACATCGGAATGTTGGTTAATTGTCTTTAGAGGTACGTTTTCGAATCCGTGAAACATCTGTGCTTAAAATTACTTTTAAAAGCAGGTATTTCTAATTGCTAGAAGCTCTAATATAAACGCACATCATCACATGCAGGAAACGGACTGTCTTTTAATGTTATTGTGGCAATATCAACGATTGTCTGCCTCGATAACACGACCTATTCTTGGCAAAAGCCATTTAAGACAGATTGACTGAACTGGTTGAAATGAAAATTAAACGTACCATGTATTTTTTTCTGTTTCCGTGTATTCAATTCGAGGTATTGGTTGTCCACTATAACCAAAAATACCGCAGGAAGTAACGAATATTTGAACAAAAGTGGAAGTTTCTCAAAATTTTACAAATATTCACCAAGGTTATCATCAGAAAAATGGCAGTTCATTCCAATTTTGCGTTCAATTTCGTAACTGGGTGGTTCAAGTCGAGTAGACCAAACGAAACAGAAACTAGTTTTTAAAGTTTATTTCCGCTTTATTAACCCGATAGGACAAAATGTTTTGTTAGTCATTGAAAGTTTGCGAAAATAATGCTTTTTCTATACGGTAAATTATATTTACTTCTAAAAGTGGAATACCTGGTACATTCATCAACCTAGTTGAGATATATATATTTTGTAAAACGTTACACAACAGTTAAGTACTTAGGTGACGCCTAACTTAGACTATCTAACCCTTGCCAAGTTATTTATTTGACAAACTGACTAGTTGCTCCACAAATTATTTGGACAGTAAGCCTAACAACAGCTCACAAAAGCCAAAGTAATGTTTACTACTGTATCTACAATCCTATGTGTGACCATGTAGTTTAGTTTGAACCATTGTTTTAATATTCACGACCGAACAGTATCGCTCAGCATATTTTTGCTTACTGATTCTCAGTTATGATGATTTTTGTGTCATTTACAGGAATGAGCGATATGCAGACATAGAATGTCTCACATGACAGGCCACATTTCGCAAACTGCAAAACTTCTAGTGGGTAGAAAAAGTTCAAGTGAATACTGTTCACGGTAAAAAAAAGTAGGCAAACTTACTATTTGTAATTGAATGCTATATCAGCAAAAATTATTCTCCTTTTTCGGTACTCTTCGTCTTTAAATCCCTGATATTATGACGGTAAAACAAATTCGATGAGGAAATGTACAAATGTAATACATGTTACTTCGAGTAAAACAACAAAACTTTCGACTGAAGCATTTAGTCGGTTCCCTCAAACGTAGACCAACGGAAGGGAATATGCAAATGTCGTGTTTTTATTCCGGTGATATGTGTAAGTTCGTTTCAAACACTTCGTGCTAGAAAGGTTTTCCTTCCCAACGAAACAAAAATACGTCTTCGGTTTTGTTTGCATCACTAGTCGCGTTACTGTGGAGCGAATACACTCCACTGCAGTTTTGATGATGAGTCTGGTTCGGTTGTCTCTGTATACTCGATCAAATGAGGGCTCATCATTGGCGGTAAAAACAAATGTAAGTCATAATTGCGCACTTTCTGCTTGGTTCCGTTGCCAAATACATTGTCAGATTATGCATTCTTATGTTGCTAATGGCCGCCACTGACTGACTCAAGCTTACCATTCGACAACACACTGTTAGTATGTGATGTGATTGATCTGCAGTGAGATTGGAAAATAAAACATATTGACAAAAGTTTTGCTTTCCCCTACTGATCCTAAAATGAGGAGTGACGATTTTTCTAAAAGTCAACTAAGTATCACCTCGTAATGTACTGAACTACAAAAAGCAACTGTACTTTACAGTACTCACTGGATGGTCTGCATCCAAATCTTTGCCGTACATGAGCACATGGTTAGACACCTCGTCCAATTCGGATACGTGCCGTGGGAACCATGGAACGTGAGTTAGTCCCCCCTCTCCAGGAGGCGTCAGTTTCTCACTCAAGCCTGGAGTAGTTGAAGACAGCGATTTAGGGTCGGGTTGATAAACATTACATGCATTCAGGGGAAAACTTTCAGATTCACCACATTAACAAACCCAAAGAAAATCGTTTCCCAGAATTGTAAATAACTGGTGCATTAAGATACATTTCTAAATAATTAAAATCTTCAGAAAAACCATTTAAAGCTGTCAGCTGTGTTGCGTAAGATTCAAAGACTCTGGGAGAAAACAGGAGCAAGTGAACTGTGCAGTCTTGATTGAAATATTTGTTGTAATTGTACAGATATATCGCAACCAGGATGTAAGTCTTGCGCAATTCTGTACATCAAACAGTCTGACACGCATAATATTCTGCTTCCCAACTTTGTCACAAGATCGTCTGGAACTAGTAGTCCTCACGCTACAGTTGAACCGCAATAGTCAGCATGTGCCGAATGCCATCTGACCTCTTCACCTCTCTTCCCGTGGTATGTTTTCCTCCTGCACGTACATTTATTTGGCTAGGTTTTTCTGACCTCTAGTTATCTAAACGAACAACGACTAACACAAGTTTATTACTCACGTTGAACGTGTGGACTGTTCGGTGAATCCTTTTGAAAAGCCTAAAGATTGCTTCTCTGCTTATTACACTGCTTTTCTAATATCACATCCCCCGTGTTGCCTTATATTCTCTGATTGTTAGAGCTGCTGACATGTGCCTCTTTTACCAGCATTCCAAACTTCGAAGGTATTCATTATGAAAATGTTTGCTAGGACGTAACCACATGTATGACAGAGACTTACCAGAGGGTTCTTCGGTGTATATTGCAACATGTGTCGTCACTTTCTGCAAAGCTTTTGTTAAATCCTCCATCCTTTCTTCCTCTATTGATGTGCGCGCGAACAGTTCTAAGTTATGGTCAATCTTGTCGGCATTGTTTTTATCAAGGTTCTGCCTTGTCTCAAGATGTGACAGCTCAGCATTCATAGCCTTCAGATAGGAAGCAGGAATAAAACGTTTCGTTATCAATACCGGAAATTATTTTCGAATTCCATCTAATCGGGTTTATGTCAAAAAAAATTTTCATTCAAGAACCGGGCCACGGAAACTTAAAAGATACTCCATTCAAGGAGTGATTGACTGTAAAAGCTAGTGACATCGGTTTAATTGTTTAAATTTGGACCTGATCAATCTACCATCATTTAATAAAAATAGGACCGTAAAAATGTATGTGTATTAAACAGTGTCTCTACATAGTACTGAACATTAACTATGTAACAGAATGTTACAAAATGATGAACATGAGTGGAATATAAAATTAGGAATGTCAGAAAAATACGCAATTGTACAATTTACGTCTTTGTCCGCTCCATTTAAAGTTGCTTTCAGAAAGTGCTGCCTTACCGTTAATCTTCAGCTGTGAGATGATTATGCCCCCAAAATCAAATCCGTAACCTGACTGGTGCAGCACGGACTTTGCAAAAGCATTTCAAGAACGCGCTTATTAAACATGTTCGTCATTGCAGGCCAATAGAACATATCAATTTCATAAAGAGGATGAATATGTTAAATCATACATAAGGGTAGACGTTCCTCACTTAGTTCATTCAGGCATGTAACTACCACCAGTCAGAGTTTTAGAAACACAGACAAGGGAGCAGTACACAAGTGATTTTAACAAAATCATTATCACATGATCAGTTTCATAGAGAGTGCATCGGTCGTTTCATAGTTCTTTGTATTCAACCAACTGATCGATATTGTCCAATCAGCATTGCTTGCTATTCGCTATCAGTGTTCAGTTGACAAATGGACACATGACTAGACTGTGCTACGTAATCGATGAGACCAGGCTCCTCTCAATGGCGATAGCTTATTTCACAGTGATGCTTGTTACTTGGTCACGCATTCACACAATTGCGTCTGTGGTCCATGTGTGTAGACTTTTTTGCAGTATCTACTATGTCAGCCCATCGAGGGAGTAAAAGGTTTCGTCAGTAATGCCATACCGTTGCCACAGCGTGGACTAGGACTCCCGTCACGCGTTCACAAGGCAACCGTGTTGACCATTGTGTCATTCACCCCACATTAGGCACGACCAACTTATCACGTGTGAACGCTCAACCACTTTCGCTTATGAGTAATGATCAGGTTGCCCGATCGCCTTGTCCTGTTAACTCCAATCGATGACCCCTCGACTAGGACTTCTCTCCAAGTTGAAATCAGATAACTCACTAACTTGTTAAGAGGTATTTTGATAACTGATGAGTGGTAGGCGATTTTGGTTTTCATATAGATGGTACATCACCTACAACTGATTGCAACTGATTAACTTTCATAGGCTTTATAATCCTGCATGCAGGCTTCGTTAGATTATCACATAAACAAGCGGTAATGTGGTGAGGAAAAAAATTTCCAGTTCTTTACTGTATGCATGTCTGTGAGGCAGTCCAACCATGTAACTGCCTATATTTTTCCGTAACAGACGTTCATTTGACGTTCTCTCCTCTATTGCTTCTGTTGGTCAGTTCATGCATTTCGTCAGTTTTTGTTCACAGCTTGTCCTGATTACCACATCGGCATATCACTTACCTGTTCAGCTGAACAAACCACACTAAGCATTTTGTTAGTCATAGCTACTGATGTACCAACAATAATTAGACCAGTGTGAAACCGAATAATATAAGACGGACGAATGCTGTAACTGTGCCTAACATGCTGCTGTTTGTTTTCGAAACCGGTAAATTGCAGATAGTTATAAAAAAAACATTATTTACGTATATACATATATGTCAAATCGCACATTATTAATAACCCACCGCAAACACTTGCATAGTATCAGCCAGCTTCTTCGCGTTACCATCTAGTCGAAGCACGAACGAAACTTCGCGGGTGGGCACCATTTGGCAGGATTTTATTTTGCTTTCTCGAACAGTCAGTTTTGTTTTTTGGTTATGGTAGGACACTATTTTTACTACAATTCAAAAAAAGAACAGCAGTCATCATCTGCTACACACATTAAAGTGAAGTGTAAATATGATTGTGACAACTGTTTGGAAACTGTTGAATACTGTCACGAGTAATGAAATCAGAGCTTCTGTTGCACGCGACCAAGAAACTTTACAAGGTCACGGAATATTTATTTGATGCACAACTAAATGTAAATATAAGCGTTAACTTCATGCAATAACTAGTCAGAATATCATTACAACATGGCGCACTAGAAAACAGCCACAATGTATTGGTAGAACACTACACTACACTACACACCACATTACACTGCCTACAAAAACCAACCTTGGGTTAGACAGCTAGCTAACTATTACTGCTAGTTTAAGATGAAAGCAAAATATAAGTATGTAGAACACTAAAACCCATAGGGTATCGTGCACGAAGTCATCTAGTTCACCGTTTATTTTGGACCCCGAGGTGTAATATGGTTGGAAACCAAGCAGTATGATCTGAAAGCCTGTCAGAGAATCAACTTCATGTTCCAGACAAAAATTTTCATAGTTTACTAACTGTAATTATTGGTGACAACTCGTCACTAGTGACATAATCCACTGAATACAAGCAACAAGGGTGAGTAGTTCTCTCAACATATAATCTGGTTTGAAAACAATTTATACAGAACAGTCCAAAGCCCCGAAATGTGTTGCTTCATAACGTTACGGTAAATGTTTTAACTACAGTCAGTTCAAAATTAGTCGTAAATGATACATGTATAATGAGGATGTACATTTTTCAAAAGGAATTGGTTAAAACCGCATGCCCAGTTTTGTTTAAAACTTCTCTGCCGATAAGTGATACTTAGTCAACTTGGCCTACCCTACTCCAAGCCTGTTTTAGATTCATCTGAATTCCGGCCGGTGTATTGTACAAGAAGATCATTTTGTGTATGTTACTAACGGTTAATCTGCAGAGTTTTTTAACCGAGTTGGGACCAAAAGATCAGGCTAGCCATTTTGAAACTTTATGTGTTGAGGGAGGTAATTTTGTCGCGCAAATCGTGAATACCAATGCGTTGTACGGACGAAGGTGGGCAACATCATACCGTTGGAACGTGATGAACGTTAACTGAATACCGTTGACTGTACTCTTACAGTTTGTCGAAAACCTATTTCTATCAGTAAGTTCACTCAAACCAGTCATTGAAAATACACGTTAAACTCTCATTAAAACCACATCACTACTCTGTTGAGTAAACTGTACCCCTTTGTCCCAGTAATATCCATGTGCAACCTACTCACTCATTTTGAGTTTTTTTCATTAAACATTATAACCTTCAGATGTTTATTTCAGCTAACGCGTCATTGAAATAGGTATTCAGCGAAAGTCAGCAGAAGTATTTTGGTACGTTCTACCACAGTGACATAGACAACCCATTGGGTGGTTACACTTGTGATGTCCACACACCCCATGCTCAACAAGCTCAATGAATATATGAACTTTGGTGTCCGTTTGAACCTCTGTGTAAACACGACGAAAACAAAACTAATGGTTAACAGCTGGTTGTTGAGGGGATTGTAGAAAAATATTTCAGGTAGGTGTTAAAATTCAAACTGTCAAGTGTGTATTCTTAAATAACGCACTTACAGAAGCCTGGCTGTTATAGACATTTCGGCAAAAGTGGTTGCCCGGAAATGTCCATTAGTGGAAAAGGGTCATGTTACTTGAGAACAACAAAATGGGATTCTTTTGTTTCCAGTCGAACACTTGGTGTAGTCGTCAACTTTTTTTGGGTTCTTACATACACTACAATGACAATTATTATTTATAAGGATTTTATCCCAGCGTCGTGTGCGCGACCCCAATCCAACAGAAAGATACAAAAAAGCTGAAATGCATTGGAGAACGACTGGCTGTATACGGCGTTGTACAAGGGGGATTTTACGCACTCGGACAGGCTAACAGATTTTCAACATCCTTTATCCTGATGGAAGCCACTGTAGGTGGCTAACATACAGTAGACACAAACGCAGTGGTATTAGAATTCTATGGCGACCCAAAAGTCTGGTTTTGTGTGCATGATTGGCTAACCAAGTTGACCTTGTTTGGTTTCAATTACACTCTCACTGACCAATCGGATACTTTCCTTATTTGTGACATTTGTTTGGAATTTTAACTCAGTAGAGTTTTTTAATCTTATATGCGCACCAAATAGGTAAACTCTCAATAAGTTATCAGTGCCTATATAACACTGTAGTAAAATGGAAAGTCGCTCGGACACAAATATTTACCAGCATGAAATTGCACGCAGCCTGGAGTTTGTGTTACCACCCTTGTTATTTAGTGACTTCGTTTTCAAACAAAATAAAAGCGGGCTCACTTAAAATTGCCACGAACAAAGTCAGAAAACGCAGCTGCTCTGTGATGTGCTGATGATTGGTTCTTACGGAAGATAGAATATTTATCCGACACAGCATGAGGACCAAATCAGGATTTCCAAGTTCACATACTGAAGTTAACCCATTGTAGTCCCTTCAGCTTCCCGAGGTAAGTAAATCAGACATAATGATGAGATCACGCTGTGATTATAAACTGTCAGTCATGAACCAGTTGTGTGTAATTAGTGTCAGGGGTATGCAAACATGAACTGAGAAGTCAAAAACTAGTAACCATTCGTTGATATGGTCAAGAAAATCGATGTGTAAAATTCGGCAACTGAGAAACTCCTTCAATTAGAACGGCACTGGTGTGAGTGCAGTCTACACTTCAAATTCGTAATGTCAAATAATCACAGTGTATTGTTATAATTCCGGGCAACTTGACCTGTTCTTCGATTTGTGCTTTTTTATACAAAGTACGCTCAATTTATTCGTGATGAAAAACGTGGTCAAAAACAATATCTCAGTTACTTTCATATCACTAACGAAACGAAAAACATAAACGTAGATAATATATTATCGGTGTGAACACATAAAAATAAGGCAGACGTTGCTACTAACGAAGGCATAATCTAATTTCTCTAACACCGTCTATTTTGGGGAAGTTTAGGAGAGGTATACTGTTTGGTCGGTTAAACACGCTGAAAAATTAAACTCGACCTACTACAATTTGCATGTATTTATTACAAAATACACAGAGTTTTCGGCAAGGTGTGACTGAGCACGACTTTACATCACATAGTTCGAGGCTCACTCAGCTTCTGGTCAAATCTATCTGGGGTTTACGTTGAATATGAGGTGTGCTTTGTAACCACAAGCGGTAGTGCGTAGATCACATGTCAGTCATTTCAGCCGAACACGCACAATTTCCATTCATGAGAATCTTGATGAAGCCGAATTTTAATCGTGTGAATTGCACAGATGCGAATGTGTACATACGTGATGCGAACTATCTCAGTACGATTGAGAGTAGGTCGTCGCTTATTCGGATGAGGACGACTTTGAATAAGTGAAATGTTTAATGCATACACATCTTAAGTAAAAGAATTATTCTATAAACCACATTAGCAACAGTCTCAGTAAACAGATAGATAAGGAATTTTACGACGCTGTAAAAGTTAATCCTCAAGTGAATCTCAGAATACTATCAATGGGCTGTCTTCCCATAAACATTTTCTGAAGTGACCAATGGCAGGTGGAAGTCTGTCGAGTTATTATGTGACAGTCGTGGTCACGATAATGGGACAAGTTTACACATAATTAGTTTAATGTTTAGCTTCAATTGTGTCGTAAGGTCAGATGTACGTAATAATTGCAATGCAATCAAACAACGGTCTTATGAATTACTTGTTTACCTTCACTGTTCATTGCTGAAAACAGCAAACAAACATTCAGCGGGTTACAGTAACAATCTTTACCATGCATCTTATTGTTGGCACTCAACAAAACTATGAGTCTACATGTTTCAGTAGTGCAACTACTAATCGGACAGATATGGTTTGTCTGGTTCCACTAAATCTTATGGTCTGTCATTATCACCTCCAATAATTTCTTATTCATACCTGCGATTAGTTTCAGTTAGTAGGTTGTACAATTAATCTTGACTTGTTATTTTCGGATAACGTTTCTATCAATATTTGTGTTTAAGTAGCATGGATTACAAGTCATCTCAGCTATCCCACATAAACTATGCGTCTGGCTTCAAAACTGGACATTACACGCTAGAAGCACTTTCTACCTGCGTGTAGAATATAAAGCTTCTAATTTGTTATCAACAGGTAATTCCACTGTATGTCGGAGAAACTCTCTGTTACTCAACCACTTACTTGTGTTTCACGATATTTTTCTCAACTAATAAAACCACTTCTCATTTTATATAGGCTGAGTTGAACAGACACATTCTGTCGAGTTTGATTCCTCGTCGTCGCATGCAAATCACCGGCAGATATCCTGTTGCCAAACCATTGCCACAATGTGTGTTGTCCGATAGGCAAACTAAAGTAGAACTGCATCCACAAAACGCACTGTCCACACACCATGTTCAACTTTGCAAATCACAGCATTTGCAGAGGATTAGGCGACAAATTACGGAACTTGACACGAACAGCTCTTCAGATAGTCGAATCTTGCAATAGGTTTTATGCGGGATTACAAAGAATGCGATGAGAAAAGCCCAGTGCGTCTTGGTTGTCAACATGGCAGTATTCACCATCAAAAAACCAACGGATATAGTTATCGTGTTCACGCTATGCGAGAAAATATCCGTCCAGTGGCTGAAAGTGAACTTTGCCAAACTTTGAAATTTAGGCTATTTAAATAACCTTATCAGTTCACGTTTTATAAATGACACAGTTAGTAATTTCTAAGGTAAGTGAAGAAGTATTTTACGCCCATATGCAGAATTTGTTACATTTTATTGAGTATATCGGAACAAATTTCTGGTGATCATTTAAAGTCACCGTATGATATCCAGAAACGGTGGGACAGCATTTAGGTGATCAGGAATATGCGTGCGCTATTAAAAACAAGAAATTCTTACACAGTTTCTGCTGTATTCTTTATTACACTTTGACAGAAACAACTTTTACCTTTTAAGAAGCTCAGTTGTTCTGCTTAGGTCCATTACCCACAACTTTTTTAGTTGCGCGTTGTGCCACATATACATAATCAGGTGTATCTTGTTCTTTGGCTGAGCGGCTTTTAGGATCAGAACAGTTTCATTTATTGATTAGATATCACCATATTTACCAAGATGTCGGAAAAGTGTTAATTTTTCCCAGATATTATCAGGACGAGTAATGGTTCTTAGTTACTTCATTATATAGTGAACTTGAAGAAAATATCTCAAGGTGAATTCAGATCTTTTTCATCGAATTCGGCATCCTAATAACGGATTGTTGGGTAAAGTGACTTTTCAAGATAGCGAAGCAATTAACTAACTCACCGACAGTACGAGCTGTGGACTTTTGTTTATTGGGATTAAAAGCATGACGGCGTTGTTCGCGTCTTTTTGTTCAGGTCTAACAGGGCTTGGAAGCAGGAAGCAATTAACTAACTCACCGACAGTACGAACTGTGGACTTTTGTTTATTGGGAGTAAAAGCATGACGGCGCTGTTTAGCTCTTTTTGTTCAGGTCTAACAGGGCTTGGAAGCAGGAAACTGACCCAATTCGTCGTCGTGTAATCGCTGCACGCAGGCGTGCTGAACTTCAGTAGCTGGTGATTCATAAGAACTTTACAAAAACAAATGCAAATTAACGAAACGGATTGTGACGTTACCTGCATAGTACAATGAAATGTCCTTATAAGTTTTAAAGCTCATCTGCTATATAAAACGCGAGTTCCTCACTAAACAATGTATTGCATGGTATCCGAGCAAGTATGCACCAACAGCGAACTCTGTAGTACGGTAATTTTCCCTTAAAATGTTTGGTCGGTAAGATCTGCTTGGTGATATTAGAAACCATTCCGAATTAAAGTAGTCTATTCTACCCAACTTAAAGATTAGGTCAAGTTCACTGCAGTAATCTTGAAAAATTGCTTGATGCCGCCTAATGGCTTTCTACTTATCCAGTAAGTTATTTTAATTTACTTACGTGCTAGCTATAAACAGGGGTTTTTATCGATTGAATTTTTTCCTACAACATTTAAAAATATCGTCTTCATTACGCTTGTGCTCACTCTTCTCACTATTGCTTTTTGTCAACATTCCTTCTTTCTATAAGGGTTACATGCTTAAAGATTATTGACAATTTTGAAATACTGCATAATGAAGGGCACATCCACGTCATGATAGATGGCTGTACCATTTCTTGAACTCGGTAACGAACAATTAACAAACTTTCAGTCGAGATTTTTGTTAAAAACAGTGTTACTATTATCTTTAACAAGATTTCCGCTAAATTGTTTATACTGAAAGAAAATGCAAACTATTCAGTTCCTCAACAAGACGTTTTCAGGAAAGATATCTTCATCTCGTAGAATAATTTTGAACGGTAAGAAGAGAGGGCAACACAGTTACAAAACTTGAATTGTAAATTATAGAGGTTTTTGAAAATTACACGGGTGCACAACCGATAGTCGGAACATTCTAATTTCTGCTCTCGTGGAAATGGGTAACAAAATGTACCGAAAGCAGAAGATAAATTAGAACTGACTTAAATGGAACAGTTTATTGGGAAGGACAAAATTTTTCAGTGGCTTTGGTATACGCCGGTAAATAAATTGGAATTACAAATCAAACATAAAATTCTAACATGAAATGGTGTAGACTGTTACACCCTATTTATCCGTTCATTATGTCGGAAACTGATTTGCACTTCTCGAACTGCATCCGTTTGCAAATTCTAACTAGTGTTTATGAGTATGATAGTGATGCGCATGGATGCGTCCGATAATCAGAATCTGAAGAGTAGACGCTTATCTAAGTTACATACGAGCAAGGCAGCGGAAAGTCTTATTTCTTTAGGTGATGAGGATTTCTCAAGTCGTGGAACATTCGATGATCTTTTATCTACACGTGTGTCGCATTTCAGTCTATGAACAGCGGTGATATCTGCTTGGAAATTGTGGGACTACGTTCAAATTTAACGACTAAGATCTCCAAAGAATTAGTAGAATAAGTTTCCAGTTTGATTACTTATAACACAGAAGCATTTTTTTACTGACGAGTACTATAAGGACAAACAAGGCTGTTCTAGTTATTAATCAGTGGATTCACTACAACACAATTACATCGATCCCTGTAATTAAAACCATAATAAACGAGTCAGGGTTTGGGAGGGCTTGACGGAACCATTAAGTTGAACATGAGCAGATGTTGTATAGGTATAAAGTCACAGTTGCTTAAAAACACCGAGAAGAGAGTTGTGAGTAAAACGATTACTCTTTCAAAGTGATTATATAGCGCCGGGTTAAAAAATGTACGATCGTCTTATCTAGTCACCTTTGAGCTCATAATTATAGAGTCACAAGATCGATAAAGAACGATTCAACAATGACGGAGATGGGTGAATGGTCTATAGATGGTAACATTTGTAAAACGTTAGTTATGTATACAGAAAAGAATACTGCCTAATATAGACTCTTTCGACAGTCAGTGGCTAAGACACGTCGAGGAGAGAACAGTATTTGAATTTCAACAGTTTCCCACCCATACAACATAAACGCTCGTTGGTCCGTTTTCTGTTTCATAGAGCGCGAATTATACGTACGGGTGCTATACTGGGTACGGAGTCAAAATTTATTCGTGGGACTCTGGTCTCTAGCAGTTAGCTACTTAGTTTTATTGTCTTTCACATTAAACCGAAAGTAGTAAACTCACAAGAAAAGTCTGTTGCGAAGAAATCGGTGTACGTGCATTTACTCTACAAAGGAGATAGTAATATGTCGTTTCTAACTCGATGACTCACACAGGTCATCTAACGGACGTACAATACAGATTCACAGCGTTTACTCAGTGGCACCGAGTCACTCACGCTCTCTCACATTAAGGCGCGGATGCCAGAGCTGTTCAGTTTACACTGAATCTATCAGTTCACCAACGGCTTCGGTGACATTTACATTGGTAGGACTGATCGATCCCTGCGTCTTAGAATGAAGGGACATGTGCCCAAATATATTGAGGATTTGATGTGTGGCGTGACCCGACGCAACCCTACCAAACAACGCAAGCCGGCTTCTTCGATCGCCAGACATGCGGTCGATCCGACAAACGCTTTCTGTGTGTTGATGCATCATTACAATTCTGTCATCCTTAAGTCACTCGAGGAACTGCTTATCATGCGCAGCAAGCAAAAGTTGTTGACTTCCGTCTGCCATAGTTTTGATCAATGACTGAGTTGATGTATGAACTTCATTCGATTAAATATCTTTTTATGTTCACCGCTGTTATGTGTAGCAGTTGACGAGAACATAGGAAATAATACTACTATCGTGCAAAACCGGTCTTCCGAATTCGATATTCAAATTCTTAATTGGGAAAAGATGTCTTATACTTTGATTACGTAAACATCATCTCCACACTTGAAATAAAGTTAAGAGGTTCAAGTAATATTAAAATTTAACAAATCTCAATCACTCGTGCAGTACATTTGGATTGTATTCATTTAAATGATAAAAACGTTTGCATTTTTCCAAACACATTCATCAAAATAATTCGGCTACTGAAGCCGAAATCCTTCAACAATATAAGTGTTACAACTCCACTGACCGCAACCGGCTGATTACTGCTAGGTCTGTCACATGCGACGTTCTCATGTTCAAACCACAAAGTTCCTTTGATCCAGTTTACTATTAACGAGAGAAGAAAAATGTTGTGAAATATAACTGTTTCTTTCGCTCCTTTTGATCACGAAAACAAAAGGGTAAAACATGTAAGAAATTTGGATTGCCGTAACAATAGAAACAGTTATCAGTTCCAAGGGAAACAGACCGCTCGTGAAACATATATATTTGGTATCCCATTAAGGCCAATTTTGCGCATGAGCAACTCGGCGTATTAAAAGTATGCCGTATGGGTTTTACATGCTCTTTATTCTGTACGTCAAACGTTTACACCTCATAGTATAAACGATTTCCCCCAACCATTCCAACCGTTTGAGGATATTGATGGGTTCGCATTGTATTTAGCCTGTCGGTGTTAAAACTTTGCTCACGAAAGTTCTACTGAAAGGAATAATCAGAATTTTGTTTTTTGTTTTCCGTCAAATCTCATCTCCCTGGATCACTCGTAAAACGTATACTGTTGTGTACGGATACTATTTGTTTTGATTCCGGAGAATCATCATACAAAAAACTGATAACATAATAACAAGCAGTCCACCGGGCCTGAAGTCAGGAAGGAAATTTTTTACACAAGACTGAAATGTAACCGTCTAGTGAATTCAAGGATGTCCGCCTCTACAAGCTTAAGCTGTTGATACCTGGAATTTCAAAGCTGATATTCACTTTGGTTCACTTCTAAACTTTCTAAATCCCGTTCATTCATATTTGATGAATTTGGAGCAAACGGCAGTTTAGTTTTCCCAAATATTTTACTTATCAGAAAATAGGATGGCTCACTACAACGCTAAATGCGCCATAAAGCCACTCGGAGCGATAATTTGCACGATCTTTTTCTCAAACTGCTTACAAGGCAATTCTCGTTCATTGGACTCGTTAATTTCGCACCCACGACCCATTTACAAGAAATGTTGGAAATACCATGAAAGACTCCAGTCATCAACGGATCTTTTGAGAATTATATCAATATCAATGTCCTCGGGCAGGTCTACCGTGTGTGGTTTCTAAGACGAAGTTTCTTTTAAACTCACCTCTCAAGGGCTACCGTATCGCACTTGACGTAAACCATACAATACATTCTGTTCTGTCAGGTGCATATCCTGCAGTTAAATTGCTGTCGACACACATGACTAACTGTGTTAGTCAGATTGTTCATCGTTATAGACGATCGTATTGTCCCCCTCATTTAATCTGTTACTTCCTTCGCAGCCGGATGACATCTGTCTCAGTTTAAGAGATTGATGCATATGACATAGGCTGTTTAAAATCATTTCTAATTGAGTGCTGCACGCAAGGAATAAACAAATAATTAAAACAGATAAGGTTTATCGATGTCCTACCTGGTCTATTTTAAAACACATTATGGAAATATACCAGGTAGTTGACCCCACCGTATTACTGTGTAACTGAAATCCTGACGTGCTGACGTTCTCTGAGATAGTGTAAAATCACACAGGTCGTGTGACTCTGAGTTCAAATAGACTTCCAACTCTGGTATTCCGTCTGCCTTAAAATCGATAACAGTCTGATAGCATAATGCTCACTTGTTCACTATTCTTATCGTCGTTTCTATTCACCTGCATCATGTATTCCAAGGTTAACGTTAAAAAATAGAGTACTTCAATGTTATGTTAACATCTTGCGATTTATGTCTCTCTTCCTTATAGGTGAGTCTGTTCATATTTACTTCTGTGAAGTTTGCCTTAGCTTGCTGTCAAACAGGGTACGATGTGGGTCTAAACCATACACAGAAGTTTTCGCTTACTGATGTAATCATTTCACTTAAACTTTGTCACTTATCCACACCTCTCAAAAATACGTGCGCTAGAAATGTGATGTCTACTCAAACATTTCATGAATGAATCAACAAGTGCAGCTTTGAATCCAAGAATAATTTTCCTATCTAGCCCACAGGTACGCTGAGTTTCTGTCACCAGTTTACCCAGTCTGCATAAAACACTGATGTTGGATCTGTGGAAGTTCATCTGATACGTTAGTCTTCTTTTGTTTTGTATGATGCAGAATGATGAATCCGCCCAGGCATGTTTAGTTTGTTTGTAAGAAGCCCATCCTACAGTTACTTTTATTTGTCTTTGTTGTGTGTAGTAAACGATTATGATGAATTTTGTGTCACAACTGCATGTAAAAAGTTTGTTTTCCGCCTTTTTTATAACTGTCATCGTTTGTCTGTTAAAGCCTCCTTCTTGTTATTGTTTGACACGTTCTTACCTTTAGTCGTACCTGATTGTTTTAATGAGCTAATTCCCCGTTGATTGGTGGCGATTTGTAGACTCATGTTTGGTTACATCATTTCTAACGCCTTTACTGAATAAGTTATGTATCCGGTTAATTCACATTCAGTACGAGATAATACTTTTATTATAACTTTACCAAACAGTACCGTATTAATTCCAACCTTTTCGATCGCCTTTTCTGACGTTTTTGGACTTGGAAGATAGTCCCGTTAACCCGACCGTCTGAATAAACGTTATTGGAATTGTGAATTGCGCGTTACTGAGTGCATTACCCTAAATCACCAAAAGCGAATTAACGAGTGATAATAGCGAAGTTTTAACTGACGTCAAACGGTCGTGAAAAGGCTAAATTAGGTTTGTGATAGTTTTTCATTGAATGATGTTCGGGCTCTCTACTGTGAAATACGGTGAACACTGTCTTCCGGAATCACGTGGCTCGCTGAATTTTGCAGATAAAACTCTGCTTTTTGGCCGTTCAAACAAACACAACGCATAAGAATTGTGAAGCACGCTATTAACAACGGAAAGGAAAAAATCTTGTCTGTGTAACAAAGCAAAATATCACTGTCTTCTTATAATATGAGAGTATCAAGCCAAAGTGGAATTTAACGCCTTGACATTGACTGAGACCACTACTTTCTCGGAATTATTCTCTCTATCGCTGGTAGAATAAAGACGTAATTGTGAAATCCCAATTCCAGCTTCTCGTGTAAAATCCGTCAGCCCTAATTTTGATGCAGGAATTATTTCTTTCTCGTCTTGATGATAATTCCAACCTCCAGTAGTCTCTGGATCCTTGTATAACAGCAGAGGATATGACCGTCTAAACCTGTTAGACCACTAATATCGTTTGCTTTCCAGTAAATTCAATTCACATTTATTATTTAGAATGAACCCACTTAGTTTTTTTAATAATTTGCCTTCAGATGGGGGACGATTACGTATTGTTCTTTCGTTTTTGGAGTTGTGCCAGTAATAGATATAACGTGCACAAGCCTCGAACGTTTTACTTCACTCGTCGTCTTCCATTCATTTGTTCACAATCGTAGTCACTCTGTCCATAGTAGTCGGCTAGTTTTGTGATATTCAATCAACCGGAGAGATCTGGAGTGTTCGGCCAACCGGAAATAATGCTACGTTCAAAAATCTATAAAGATAGTTCACGATCCAGTTGACGCCATCTAACCTTACGCCTTCAGCTAATCTCAACCCGCGACTCCACTGTTTTAGAACTAGTCAAATTTCAATTCAAATCATCCGAATACTTCATTGTGTACATCGTTTTAGCATACACATCAAGAGCGTTAAAACCTAAAAACACTGTTCATTTGATGTCTACTTAGCTCAGTTGTTTCTCAATGCAAGTCAAATTACCTTCTGTGTCAAACTCACTGAACTGTGTTTTTCTGGACCTTTCTTATAATGTTCACAAGTTGTGTTGCAAGATTATCGGCACTCCAAAACACGAGAATTTTCCAACCATATTTATATACCGAAGGAATTAGATCCTCAATCGCATATTAAAGTGATGTATGTTTTCCAGGCAATTACAGGTTAGTGTGTAGAAAAGTATTCCGCCATCGTCATAGCAAATTTTTATAATTATGGCACATTACCATATTCGTTATTATTCTTGTCGTCAACGAGTGATGTACAAAGTAAGTCTTTTAATCCCTTCAAAGTGTTACCGTTATTCATCAGCTGTAGTTTCGGAAGTTGTTTTTGAAAACCATCAAGGTACCATAAAATGTACTTAGAACGGAATACGAATTCATCACTTGTTAGAAACTTTTCAATCCGTACTCATGGGATCACATTACAAATACGGCGGTTCAGACAATGTGCGAATCAGTCTATTACATCAAAGGTAACAAACCACAGGTAAGGTGTATGAAGATACGGCCAAAGATTACATATTCTGGTTGAATGGGAGCAAGTGGGAACGAAGACGGATAAAATGGCTTCGGAAAATCAACGCTAGATTCGGTTCATTTCGAAAGAGTACAAATGGAAGCATGAATATTTGCCAAACACTGTTTAGCCTTTGTTGGTGGACAACCTCTAAATGAAACATAGATTACTTGCTTGAAGTGACAACCTCTGTTCTGCCAGTTCCAATTCTTCTTGCGTTTTGTCTTTCTTTTACGAGAATAATTTGTTTTGTCTCATTTAATGTTTGGTAATGAAAAATGCGTAAGCCATTGTACTGGGATGCCGTTTAGCAAGTGAGGGCTTCACTTGCTTTCTGAAGATAATCCAGTACATTCGATTAGTCGGTCAGTTTCTCGTTTCTTCGCTCTTTTTTGCTGTCAGAATGTCTAGCATCCAATACTTAGTGATCAGCGCTATTGTAATTTTACAAATGTTGGGACTCATTTTTTACTTGACATGAAATTATTCCCAGGTGTTTCTCAATCAATCGTCAAGGCCCTATTTCATCTCATAATTACCGTCAGTCATTTCGATTGGTAACTGCTTTTAGTACAGTAATGGACCTGTTCTTTTCATGCCCCTTGCTACATATACTTATTTACAAATTAACTTAGATTGAATCCAATTGTGGAAAGTCAAGGCTTTAGCTGGATTCGAACCGACGACAGAAAAACCATGCCCAAAAGCGGCAAGTGCTCTACCAGGTGAGATACGAAGCCACGGCGGGAGCTCGAAAATTTCACATTTAAATTCGGTTATCCACCCGTTCCAGTGTCTCATATGAAATCCACCAAACGATCCAGGGGATGGATTGTCTCAGCAGGATTTCTCAAACAGTCCACGCTGGAATCCACTGTTGAACACAAAAGTTGTGCAAACATTAAGTAGTTTGGCTCCGTTTGTCGCGTTTTGGCATGGTGTTTCTGTCCCTGGTTCAAATCCAGCCGAAGCACTGACTTTTCACAAATGGGCCTCATCTAAAATTATGAATCTGCCAAACTACTTATTAGCATTACACATGATTTGTTAGTTTATCCATTTTCATTGTGTGTTTGTTCGTATCGTTTGTGCCACTGTTCTATTTCTCTTTTCTTCTTCAGAAAGGTGCTATGCTCTTGACAATAACCCACAGACTTTCAAATGAAGCAGTTCTTGTGCAAACTTCACTAAAATTCCTATTTCTACGCATTTTATTGATTACGAGAAATTTGATGGGAAGAGTCCAGTTTCTACTAGGTCTCTCAGTTGAAATGTTCCAGTCTATTTCTACTTCACGCGCTGAACATATAAACAATTATTTGCACGTACGACATCCTGTTACCTTAAATCAACTCCTATCTCGCAAATTAAGTAAGTAACCGAGATTGATGTGTAGAAGTTTTTGATGTACCGCTTTGCATAATTTAAGCCCAATTTTCGTAGATGCACTTCTGTCTGCATAGTAAAATATCAAAACGGGATTTTCTGTGCTCAGTCAAATTGTTTCAGAGCCGTCTGTTATGAGCTCAACTGATCACAGTCAGAAACATTTCGTGACATCTCTTAATTGATTTCTATACAACGATTAACCTATCAGATCACGACGTTGAGGTCATCGGGTTCATTATATGCGAGTTGCCCGTCTGTGGTTTTCGATGTTCAATGACCTGGCAGCTTGTACTCCAGCTCTGTTCGTGTTTTCAACTGGTGGCAAATGTGGCTGTCAAGTTATCACAGAAACACTATAATGATTACAAAGGTTCAATGTTTATGCTGAATTTCAAACACTTATCCTGAAGTTTATTTCCATTATTTGACAATACTTGATCTGACAAGTCAAACTTACTTTTGATGAAATCACTTACTGTTTCGACTGTTGGCTTGCTGTTTTTGTTCAAACAACGAACAGTGTTTGCCACACTTAATATGCTGTCGTTGTTATACAGTTTCACTCTGATGAAGTATTAGATATTCTGGTTAAACCACAATTAGTCACAAACAAAGGACTTACGAAGTATGTGTACCGTATGGAGTGAATGGATTGAGAACAACATTACGAGCAAGCTGTAATACTCAACACTTCAACCACTTCGGGTGGCCTGCCTCAAGAGTGCCGTTATCAAAATTGCACTAATTCTGGGAGCGGAAGTCACGTAGGATTTACTGTGGTTAGCAGGACAAGCGCCGCTGTGCCCGAACTGATTAACCGAATTCTACGCCTCATAAACTGAGGTGAGGCTGATGTATCATTTGTCGCGGAACTGATCCGGCCTCGAAATCCGAAGTCTAGATCAAAAGGCTTACCGAACGGCCACGCACACAAGCCCAGTCGGGTGAGTGAACGGGCACAACAAACTGCTGAAACCACAGCCACATTAGCACGCTGTGGGTGGCGCGGTTGTATGCACACTTCTAGTGGTCACTGGGCCCAATCAGCAGAGCTTTGGCTGCCACTGTCCACAAACAATAACACCTGGGTGTTCTACCACTGATTCAGCACTTGCTAGGTAATGCTGGACTTGAAGCCGGCAAGTGCAAGTGGACAAGGTAAAGTGCCATCACTACAATTTTCTCACCGAACGATAAATAATAAATATCTGCATTCACGAACGAAACTGATTCAGAGAAACTACTGAAACACTAATCAAAACCCACCCATTTTTTTGTAGAAGCTGAGGCACATCATAATGTTTTTGGGTTGATTGCGCTATTTGTGGACTCTTACGTGATGTATTATTGCTGTGGTGTGAGAACAATGAACTCCACTTGGCGTTTCTTAGTTTTGTGGCCTCGTCACTGAGCCGTGTCGTTTCGCTTCTGCGGTGATTGTTACTAAACCTACTTCCCATTACTGTTGTTTTACTGCATTGTTGAAGATAGGCTGTACAATTGCGCTCAAGAGATAAATATTTGACTTACTCAGTTCAGGTTTTATTACTACTAGCTCTGAGGTTGAGCTGAACGAATTACTTCATTTCTGTACTTCCGGAACCATCACAAGTTACAACCAACATGTATAATTCGACTATTTTATCCGTGATGAAGGCAATTTTTTTCATTATCCAGATCGGCATGCACAGCTCGTTTAAAAATGCTGTTCTAATTGAAGTGCTTTTTCTCTGAAAATCTACTTCGTTGTGAAAAGCGACATATCCGTTTCGTCTGGGTAGACAAAACATTCGCATCAGGCAGCTTTTGGTTATATGATTACGAGCTAGGATAACGTGTTAACACATATGAGTACTGATAGGATTGGGCAGAGCGAGGTTAGGGGCTTCACGCACCCTTTACAAATATCGTGTTTGTTCGCAGACTGATTTCTGTAGGACTGTACAAACTGTAAGTGTGGATGTTTCTGATGGCGGTCTAGAGTCGCTACCTTCATATCCAAGAAGGCACGTCGGACTTGTGGGCCGTACGTTGAGTAATCCGATCTGTATGTGTGTGCGTCTATCTGAGGCACTGTTAATGCTGAGTTATGTTGGACCATCCTCTTTTCAGTTCAGTTAGCCGAACAGCAACCGCGCACCAAATGTTCTGAACACGTTTATCACGCTGGAACCAGATCGCATTTCTTTAACGCAGATGAATGAATTACCTACCGGTAACCTGACAAATGAACAGCTTAGTGAACTGGCTTTTATTTGTGCTGCCTCTGGTGGAAGTGTAAAAAAGACCATTAACAGGTTTCATGCTAGGTTTGCAGGTACGCGAACGGTTACTTGTAAATCAGTTTGGAGGCTGACAAAAGGTTTTTTACCACGGGCAGTGTTCATGATCTATAAAAAGCTGATCGAACAACAAGGCAGTACAATATCATGACCTTGTTGAATTCATCTAATCAGCTACCTTCCAGGTGGTAAGCCGCGGTGCTCAACTTCTTGGGGTTTAAAATGTGGCACAATTTCCGTGTCAGTGTGCATTCACAGTTGGATCCTCGGAGTTCCCCCGTGGAAACTCCCTATGTTGGACGTCGGTTTGGCAATTATGTAGTTGGGTCTCATCTAAATTCATAAATCTGCCAAACTACTTATAAGTAATACAAATTCTATGCTCAACAGTGGCGTTGGTGGATTCCAGCGTGCACTGTTCGAGAAATCCTGCCGGGGCAGTCGATTCCCTGGATCATTTGGTGGATTCCACATGAGACAGTGGGACGGGTGGGTGACTGAGTCCAAATGTGAAATTTCCGAGCTCCTGGCGTGGTTTCGTAGCTCAGCTGGTAGAGCGCTTGCCGCGTAGAGGCATGGTTTTTCTGTCGCTGGTTCGAATCCAGCCGAAGCCCTGAATTTTCACAGTTGGGTCTCATCTAAATTCATACATCTGCCAAACTACTTATAAGTAATCATATAGTCTTTTGTAGTTGGAAAGAACCACTCTACGCCACATGTATAACAGTCGACTGAGACTGGAACGCAACGATTTTCTCTTGCTGCAATTGACACCATCCTTATATTTTCTATTGTCATACGGTCGCTTGATTGTTTAGTCGCCTCCAGTCTAGCTGAAAGGATTGTTCCCAGATACCGGCGATACTACCGGTGTAATTTATCTTTACTTCATATATGTTACTGTTCCGATTTTAGAAGAATAACTTTGGAATTTTTAACAGGTGAGGTGGGCAATTTCCGGCTTCATACCGTGAAAATGTACATCTTAAAAATCGATGCACATTGCATCTTACTAGATTTTCCTTCGCACTAAACTACAATTTGACCTTTCTGATTACTATCAAATGAATCATAATAATTATAATTATAATAATAACAATAATAGTAATAATATGAATGGAATCTAATGTTTATGATCAAACTAGTACACATTAACGTGCAACAATGTAACTCACAAAGAACATTTTTGTTGATTTATTGAGAAGTGACATGTTGGCTCACGAAAGGTATTCGACTTGTTAACATTAGCCATCCTACTTTAAATGATGGTGAACTTCAACAGTATTTTAAAGACGTTATAGAATTCTCCGGTAAGGAAAATACAACCATCGTTTGAACTCAAACGGATGACTTTAGGAAGGTTTCCGTGAGATTTGGACTGTCACTTTTTTAGTCCATCAAGGGTGACATTGGTCACAAACCATTACGGTCTAAGCATTTCACAACTAGTCTATCAAGTACGTAATTTGTTGTGAACATTCTGTTGTCCACGTGAGAGTCTGGTTCTATAATCAGAATCTACGGCTTATTTTCCTTATGTTGCATAAGACTATTTTACTTGTGTGCGGAATATTTCGTTTATACTGTCAAACTGATGCAATGTTTAGTTGTAGTGAAAGTGGGACAGAGGCAGCACGTAGACTATTGTTGACGATTCCGGGACATTTCATACTTTGGAATTATTATCTTCTTGTTCTGGCCAAATGGGTGTTTAGTCCGATAACACTGCCGTTGGAATAAATTTCAACCCAAGAGTTTTCTCTGTATTTGGCGTCAACAATGGTAGTCATTTTGAGGTATAAAAAGTTGAATAGTTATTGAAAAGGTTGTTGACATTCTGTCATTACAATCAAGTATTCCCAACCAATTGGAACCAGCGAGAATTTGATTTACGATCCGTAAAGTGCAGTCAGTCTCTTAATGCATTCGCTTTTGTTACGGTCTGTAATTTACTTGGGAGTGTCCCAGCGATTACATCAACTGAGGTTCAGTGCCTTGTCTGTGAGGGGCGCCGGATAACTGACTAGGCCAAATCAAACAGGAGTGGACCATTCTCTTTGACTCTGATAAACAACTGAACAGCAGGAACTTTACTAAACGGAACATTCTCATAAAACTACTTTTATTATCAGGAGATGGTCATTAATAACAAGATAACAGTAATTTCCATTGTAATAGATGGACAAGCATTGAGGTTGGGTCTTTGTGGTCTTGGTGCAAACTGTGTCTATTCAGGCTATATCGACACTTCAACCATATTTGACTATTATGCTTTTCTCTGTAGGCGATTTTTGTGGTCAGTGTCGTCGTTGTGTTTCATGACTAACCGTTTAACAGAATTTACTTTATTACGGAATATGACAACGACATAACGGACGCTTGTTAATCCCACAAGCTTGGAAGTATGGTTGTAACTTTCACCTAGGATGATCAGGTTTAGCAAAACACTGATGATTTTGGGTCTGTGGCCAACGTTTTAGATCTCAATTTTTTTTGAAATCTTCTTGTTAACACAGTCATTATACAATTTAGGTTCGAAATAAAGATGCTACATTGGCACCACTGTATAGCTCTGAATACGTCCGGAACGTATGGAACTTGACATCAACACTGTCATCAGTTACTCTGTTGTTGGCCCAACCGACTTGGAAAATGAAATTATTTCATCAGCAATATTCGGTAAACAATATTTTTCTCCTAGTTACTTCGAAGTGAGAAAAACCTTATTGCTATCACTATTGTTATTCGTATTAACGTCACCAAGTGGCTGAAGATATATTTCAACAAGTTCCGTTTATCATGACGACGTCCAGACTGCACACCACAAAGGAGTGCTGTAATCAGCATGCCATCTGTTTCTTGTATGGAGCGCTATTGCAAAAGCTCCGTCCATAAATGATCCAGTTAGATTGTTTTCCCTTCATGTCAAGCCCTTGACAATCGTTGATCTAGGGTTGCTTATCACTTTGATGAGGCTACTGTTTCTTGAAGTGCCTTCAGGTTTCATAACAGCATGTTGCACTTTAAGAACGGACGGTTATAAAAAGTCCGTACGTTCTTACTAGATCCCGTAGCTGCCTTCAGAATGCACATCATGGGCACCATCTTAGAGAGGGTGGACGCTTAATTTCACAGACTAACGTCGGTGAGCTACCTGGTTTTGATAACCCAAGCACTGAAATTTGGTCTATTCTCCTCAGCATTATTCCTCCGTTTGCAAGTCGTTCACAATTCTCAGTCCAGACGGCAGCATTCTACATTCACCGATAGTTTGGAGATTCCAGGTCTAACGCAAAAACACTTGTAGATAGAGTTGCTTTTCAGAAACAGTTAACGGTCAGAAAAGGTTCGGTCCAGAAAAAAATATTAGAAATGCAAGAAGCAAGGAAGATGAACGATCACATTTTCAGGTTGGGGGTCTTTTGATTCTTCAAACACTGAGCTATGCTGGACTGGAATGCCATTTCACGTGCTAATAACTATCAACACAAAAACAGTGACATGGTTTGAGCCGTTTTCACAGCCACGGTTTAACACTAAGTGACAAACCATAAAGTTTAAATTTTACTGCTATATGTTTGCTGACAATGTGAGGGTCGTTGAATGCACCATAGCATGCAGGCGACCTGTTTACCAATCATACGTGACAGTTGGATGGAATCGCTGGCCTGCTAAACATTCGATAGAGTTCTCCAAGTTCATTCGTACTGTAGGGGAAGATAACAAGCTAAGAAAGGTAGAGATGGTAAAAAATTGAAGATGATCTTAACAGGGGATTTAAAAGTCATGAAACGGCTCTTGAGGGCAAAAGAGAAACGAAATAAGGCTCCTTAGAGCCTGATGAAAACGATCGCTTAATGCGTGCATTGTAGGCTTCATTGCGGCTTCGCAATTCACGTTTGAAATAATGTCCATAGATTTGCAGCCCATATGTAGCGACCTGGAGATGACTCCGTCTACCTGCTGTACGACATGTAAAATTCTTCTGGAAATCCTAGTTCACATTGTACGTAAGATCGTAAGGATCTTTGTCTACCACCTGCTTGCTACATGTAATCACACTTGTTTGTTTGCATGCTTGTCGAATTATGCGCGCCAAGGGCGCCGCACAACACTTCCAGCTTGCTAGCGTGCTCAACGGCCGTATTCTTGACCTCCCTAGCTGCTTTCAAATACCCGTGTCATTTACTACTGGTTGAGAGCTTTTGTAGCTGTCGTATAATACACGTTCGGCCTCCCCCCAGTTACTTTTTGCTTATACCTGGGAGGGTTTAATTTAGTACATGTTTGTGCTCAGCATTTATGGTAAATGACAGTAAAGCATTTGTTGTATCAGGCAGCTGGAAAGAAGAATGGTGACTTTTCTATCATCCCTAGGTGCATGTCGACTGCTACGCTGACAACAGACAACTACTTAATTTTCAATACAAACCATGCAACTTCAATAGACATCACAACCATATACCGGACTACCAGTGGAAGAATCTGAACTATATCGTAAGCACGCCTGAATCAACCCTGGGTAGCACACGATATACATCTAAATTGCTTACCTTTGTCATTTCGTTCTTGTTTTGTACCTGCCCTCATTATCAGCAGGGTCTGAGTTTGAGATCCAGGAAAAGCAACGTGCAAACGAACTAACTACAATTCCATACTATGGTTACGACAAAAGAAAGATACGTTGATACGCATAACGTATTTTGGATATGAAAAAACTAAAAAGTAAAGTTAACCTTGACGAATATTTACCACTATCACCCATCTGCAAAGGAAGAGTAACGAAAGTGAGTGGAAAAAGGACAAGCATTGAGAATAGGCGACTCTCACATGCATATACCCTATTCCGTTTGGCTTCTATGGATAGCACATTTAATGCAAAGGATAATTAATTATACATTAAATAAACGGACACGTAGAACAAGACCTCGAGATAACTCCGGCCATCTTGATGTATGATGTGTAAAATTTTCCTCAAAATCCTAGTTCATGTTTTACCTCGGGTCGTGAGGATCTTTGCCTGCTCTCTCCTTGATGCATACAGTAGAGTTTGTTCGTTCATGTGCTTGTCGATCTAAGAGTGCCAAATTCCTCAAACGCAATTCCGGCTTGCTTGCACGCCCGACAATAGGATTCTGAACTTCCCTAGCTCTTCCTGTATGTCAGTGTCACTTAGCGCTGTTCGTATTTCTACCTCGCTTCTACCATTTGTTGCATATACCTAGGAGACGTTAAGTTACTGCACGTGCGCACCAAAATATCACTGCTATAATCATTTAAGTTCATCACCTTATCAGGAAAATCAATCGTAAGTATATATCACCTCGTTTGAGACATATATGCAGTCCGCCAGTTGTTAGCAATGTAAACAAAACAATAGAAATGTTGCACCTAGACCACTTGAAATGAACGTTCAAAAACTCGAACCAAAATGAGTGGAAAATAGCATAAATATATACTTATTCCCCATGTCACACACGTAGTTGAACGAGTTTAATCATCAATACTGCATAAAAACATTCCAAAAGAAAAATTAGCAAATTGACGAAGAAAAACGTCATCAAGTTCTTAAAACCAAAACTCATGCATATATCTAGCTTTCCTGGAGAGTTTGAAGATAAATAAGTAAGCATCTGTTTCAAGGAATATACAGTCAGTGGAAACTCAGAGCCTGGGCGATAATGGTTATTACTACACAGGCACTGAGTTTCCACAGTGAGAGACCGCTGGAGCGGTTTTCGGTATATCCTCAGTCTGCTGGTAACCTCTATCTATAAGTTGGATCTAGAATAGTCGCGTCTGTGATACAGCGAGCTTCTACCAAATTTTGAGCCCACTGAGCAACCGACTCCAATCTAAAAATGACAGTCGTAAAAGCGAGTTTGTTATCAGTAAGCTGCTGAACTACGAGGGTAATATTAAACACTAAGGGGAAGAAAATAACAGCAAACTCCGACATTGAATCCATCAAATTTACAAAGTCTGAGATAAACTAATAATGTGAAAACGAGTGAATACAGCAAGGCACATAATAACGGAGCAATAAACCGTAAAGGAAATCGTGGTACGCTTAAATGAATGATCAGCAGTGGGAAGTAAGGGGTGACGTCTTGTAGGAGGACAAGTTTAAACAAGTAAGCGATATTACGGAGTAATAATATGTCAGAATCAATGTTTATCGGGAGAATAATTTGTCACGTGGGTAACACGACTGGTCGTATCAAGATTGGCTCGAAACTGTTAAGAAGAGTTGGTGTATAAGAGGGTGTAGTGATCATAAATCAAAACGGTGCGTTGTGTGCTATTGCTGTTTTGCTACATAACCGAGTACATTGTACAAATACTGATTACATTACGATTTCGTTGACTAGCGTGTTGCATTATTACTACCGCTACTAGCTCTGGGAACAAATAAGGAGGGAGCATGGTCACCGGCCCTGTAGTAAACACACGACCATCATTACATAGAAAGCGTAAGCAACCAATTTAACACTAGCCCTTGAAACCACCGTGATCCCTTAATTCTTGGATAGATGAGAGTTGAGTGTTTATCGTGACCACGTTTCTTGGCCCGTGAGGTTTACTGGTCACCGACGTCAACATCCTCCGCCTCCTTGAGAAAACATATCGACTGTAGGTCTTTCCCGATCGCTGTTCGTTCTGAGGTCCACCTCTTGAACGTGTTTACCATCATTTGTCTGTCACAGCTTTGAGCCATGCGCCTACGAGTCGACGGTCCCCAGTAGCTCGGCTAGGTCACCAACCTTCACGTTACATTCAAAATTGGTCCATTTATGGTATGTCTGGAAAGAGGGTAGGTATTCCACCATTTACACACAACACACTTGTGTTAATCGCAATGATAGCAAACCCCTGTCTGCAGTTTGGCGTGCAGGGATAAACAACACTAGACACAGACAAACCTTATCTACAACAGTCTTACCCCCACGTAATAGGCAAACGATTCCACCAAACAATTCACTGGCAGCGCAGATTGACCTAACCACAGCAAATCCCACATGACCTCTGTTCCTTTGTTAATGTGATTTCGATTACAACACTCCTGAGGAAGGCCACCCGAGGTGGTTGAAACGTAGAGTATTACAACTTGCTCATAACGTTGTGTTATTCTCAATCCATTTAGGTATTCCCCTGTTCACCGGTTTCAAAATACGCTAGGCAAGTGTTTTGCCTTTCTCCTTCCTTACCTATACATTTCTAGAGGTGTGATATTGTGGTGAAAAGGCGTCCAATAAAGCACAATCTTTATTATCCAACTCGCTAGTTATTATGTCACACGTGCGCTCGCGAATTTGAATCACAATTCCAGTCTACCACACACAGCCGGTTTCCGCTCACACGTCGTGTGCATTTCTACCCCGTTTGGGTGGGTAATTGGCGCCTTCCATCCGGGTTTTTTCGCCCGCTATTCCTCGTCCGTAGATTCGATTTCGTTGAGCGATGGCTTGTCCGGTCGCTCGTGCTGTCCTCCGTCCATCCACTGTGGAGCTTTGACCGTACTCCACAGCCATGTCGAGATATTCCTGAGAGTGTTGGAATAATCACGCTTTCAATTTGGTCATCCATCCTATTCGGCTGCCACGTCTCGCCCGTTGGTCTGATCCAGTCGAGCGATGACTCATCCGGTCGCACATGCCGTCCTCCATCCGCTCGCTGTGGGTTTTTGAACGTACCTCCCTCCTGTGTTGAGGTATTCTGTCGAGAGTTGGAATGCTCGCAATTTCTGCTTGACAGTCTTCCACAATATGAACGCACGGCAAACCAGTAATTGGGTTTGAAAGCAACAAATTGATTGATCGTTAGACTAAGGGAATGTCCGGAATGTCGCAGACTGCAAACAAGAGTCGACATTCAGGATTCTCTTCACTTTGATCAGACAAATGTAGACAGCCCAGTCCGACATCACCTGTTGCCCCAAGACAGCCTGTAAGTTTCATTAAAGGATGCGAATCATGTGCCCACACGCTCAGTCTTCAGGACAGACTTCCTGAGGAATAAACTTCTAATCGATAATATGAGCCAACAGAGTCCAATGGGTTTTGTTTTGGTTAAAAGCAAGTAACTTTCTTATTTGCTCTGATTCTGCACCTAAGAATTTAGATCTTTTGTCGCTTTATATAGCTTCCGTCACACCTCTATATCCAATGAACTTCATCAGAACCACTAAAAAGGAGTCCGCTGAATTTTACTGTACTACATCCAGTTGTATAGTTATAAACCTAAGAAAAAGTGAAGAAAATAGCAATATCTATTACAAATGCTTCTTCACCTCCGAACTCCCAGAGGTCCAAAATAACCCACACCACCAGATGTGAACGAGTCTCTACCCGCTGTTATGTGATCAACATGGAGCAGTACCATTATTTGTTGGCACGGTGTTACCGAAAATTTTTACACCTCATTCACTTTAGCAGCATTTAATGCATACTAATCACGACCTTAACAATCTAAAACCTTCTTCGGATGGACAGTGGAACGTGACTAGTTTTCATTTGTCTGATAGTATCTGATATCCATATCCGTGATCGCACAAAGGGGTGGTGTAATGCGAAACGTTGAATTCGTTGAGGCATGTATGATTTGCCTGTAGAAGGCTGATCCTATATTCATTCTTATTTGTCTTTGCTGTGTTCAGCAAACAATCAGTCGAGTTCGGTGAGGCATAGGATTGTGTCCACAGCAGAAGCTACTGGAATTCGCCGGTTTAACCCACCCCTTTACGTCCAGAAACGTTTTTTTTAGACTTTGGATCTGCCTTGACCATTCCCCCACCCTGTTGGCTTGTCAAGAACCACTGTTCAAGTGGGTACTTGATGCAGTGTGACACTGAATTGACTGACTTCATAAGCCACCGTCCATGTTTACCCCCTTCATGAGTCCCCTGTAAAAAGTTATGTAAATGTGATGTATTTAGCCTGACGATGAATAACTGAAAACGAGCTTGTGGGTTACGCAGTACTTTTTTAATCACAATCTTATTCCTCACGTTGGGCTTGCTGTCACCGACTTCATGAGGCTTCATAATGACGGATGCGATATTCACTTACGTTTTTATGAGTTTAATTCCGGGTTGTTACGTTGAAAGAATGTACAGAACAATGCCTGGTCTCTACTGGAAGATTACTACGATCATGATGAGTGATACGTCCTGGATGCACTATTCACGGATTATTTCTGTTTTTTTTGTGGCCAGCCTACTTGTTTCTGCATACGTTGCCACTTTTTCCAGTCGTTATCGTTCAGAACTGATCGAATTAATTCCATTATTCATTAGAACGTTGACAATTTGCCCTATCAACGCGGATGTCATAGAGTTTCGAACGAGTCCTAGCATTTTCGATATTCTCTTCTTCTGATCTTCATGAGGTGAGCGATTTCAACTTTGTTACTGAATTTTTGGCGCCTGCCACATACTGTCTTACATTTGCCACGTAATGTGTGAAAAATTACTCCACCATTTCGTTTATATTCATATCGATTGAAATTTAGGGCACGCTTTTATGCTGATCATTTTGAGGAGCTGATCGTAAAAACAAGTCAAGTTGACCAGAACGTTTAGTAATGCCATATAGCACGCTGTTTCGTTTGTGAGTAGTATAGTGCGTATATTTGAGAACTAAAGGGCACGTCTCAACGCCAGGAGGGTGATGGACCAGAAGCGTCTATTAAAATAATGTGTGCGCACCGTGGGGAACGTCCCACCAAGGCGAATAACAACGTGCAGCTACCCGGTGTATGTGAACACTTCAACCAAGCAAATGAGTGTACGCATTCGTGACCTTATATTTTAACATTCGTATGTGTGTGCTACCTAGACGTGGTTGTCAGACTTGTGTGCTGTTTAGATCCGGCCAGCTGCGCTGACCGTGATTTTGGTCTTTGCAGGTTCAACCATATAAGATTGGTCAAAAGAGATCAACCAGACAAGAGACAGATGCGTCGGTTGTGGTTGGTGCCAGTGTATTGTGTTTTGGTCCGGTTTGGGGTTTGTTTTTGTCTGGTCCGATTTTGTGTGTATGTGTGATAGGTTTGTCTGTGCAATATTATTATTCCCGTGTGAGTGTGGTGAATCTCTTTGGCCGTGAGTGTCGAGCCTGTTCTAGTTGGTTGATGCTGTTGCGAACGTGTGTGTGTGTGTGTGCGTCACCTGCTGCCTTGCGGTAAAGACTTTTGAGTCGAGGACCTTGGTTGAAGGCCCTAATTGCTCTCCTGTTTGGGTGTGAGCGTCCACGTAAACCACAATATAACAACGTAAACCGAACAACACTCTGCATCGGCCGTCGTGCAGGAAAAACCGGGTCGCTCTATCTGCTGCACATGGCAGGGTGGATGGGTGAAAATCTGCTACTGCCAAACACACCCCCATACTACCCACCCAACAACATGAATCATCGAGCAGATAATGCTCATTCAAGTCTCAGTAACCCGAAGACCAACCTGAGACAGACAAGGGGACGCAATTTGCTTCATGTTGGAACACGGAGTGTGCGCACGTTACCGGATCGACGCAGCTTCACGGGACGGTCAGAATGGGGAACCGGACTGATCGCAAAGGAACTGCATCGCTGTGGAATCGACGTAGCAGCCTTGATTGAGACCAAACAAGATCAGAGTAAGTTGCGGAAAGCAGGTGCCGGGTATACGTCCCACTGGATAGGCTACCCAGCCGACGGTACTCGGAAGCATGGTCCTTGTTTCGCGGTGGCTGATCTCATCAGTGCTTCGATAATAGGCGAATCGCACTTCGCGTTCGCCATCGAATCCTATCTACGCGCCTGCAACTCGGTCGAGGTAAGTGTGTTACATTTGTTAGTGTTTATGTTCCAACTATGTGGCACACTGATGATACAATGGACTAGTTCTGTGATCGGCTTTCAGCTGCAATACGATGGGCGACGGTGAGTGGCCGACTGTTCGTTGTGGATGATTTAAACGCTTGAGCTGGACGTTACTGGGAGTCCTCGGACTCTACTATACTGGTTCAGTCAGCGAGAACGATGGTCGTCTGCTCCACTCAGGTGCTACTCACGGATACGAGCGACATCACGACGTGAACCTATCCACAAGGCAGTCATATCCATTTGCTTGACTAACAGATTGTGCGACAGCGCGACATTTGTGAAGTGCGTATCATACGAGTGATGCGCAGCGCTGAATGTAGCAAAGATCACAGTCTGGTCAGGACCAAATTATCTACCCATGTTTAATAATAATATTAACGTACAGTTCTTAACGCATTTTTGAAAGACACGCTTGGGAGCGCGTGTTCTTGGCAGATAATTGCAAGTGGTACAAAGCAACAAACAGCTACATAATAAGGCAGACATGAAATCTGTTTGCAAAAGAAACCGTAATCAAAGAGTAAAGGTTTGCAGTCTACAAACGTTTGATACACGCACCAAGGGAGAATATAGCTAGCCTGTTCCACGGATTCAGTCCAAAAAAGCGGTGTTACATTAAGTCATCTTTTACAAGATTATGTTGGATGCGAAGTTTCCAATATTTCCAGGTCACGCAGGAAAATACGCGCATTTTCGAAAGATTTCGCTGTTATTGGATGCAATTAGCATCGAAAAAATTTTGGAACAAATCGGCTTGGGTGAGGGAAGACGGAAAGTTCCAAAATCCGGGGAAGAATTGAGCAGGCTCCAGTGCAGGACCTCGTCGATTGCTCGAGAGCCTCAAAATGTTGAGAATCTCGTAAATAGTTCAGTGAGTTTTGACCGTCCATTCATCGGGAAAATTTTCTTCGCATAAAGGATGTTTGAGGTAGTAAGAAAACGAACGCAATCTCATGTGTTAAGTGGAAAAATGTGGAGTGATGACATACAATATAACGAATAATGTATATGTAATTTTTTCTTGACAGCAACTTTACTCGATACCAATATTTTTGTTTCCAAATAAAGTATGTAATATTGGCAAGCATTTGTTATGGTATTCCGCAATAACTGGGTAACCGGCAGATACTTCTATAATGATTATCACGTGTTAGTCAAAACTCCGTACGAAGTTTTGTTTTATAGGGTCAATGCATAAGCCGAAATCCATATTTCATAGCACACAAGGGTTTCTATTGGTTAGGGAGGAGTGTTTGAGGCAGGAGTGACAGGACAGGGAATTGAGGTTACAGTGCGATTATATAAAGTAAGTTTTATGGAGAGATATTCTGTATGTTAGTCAAGTAAACCTAAAATACCGCCTACCAATAATTATAGCCCGATGGTTTGCCAGGGTGAATAGGTTGTTACGAATGGGCATGTATAAGTGAAATGTACGTGTGTGAAATATAATCTTGTTTTTTGTCTTTCTGTGTGTGTTCTAGGTGTAACTCTATATAGGGTCGTTCTGCCGAATTTGCTATAAGCTTCAGTTTTATATTTTCTAAAATCCTGGGTATTGCGTGCACAATAACGTACACGTATAAAATTATTTTGATTTCCTAACAATTTCGTGAGTACACAATGAATCCAATGCTACATGGGGTTTGGGTAAGCGATAGACTTGCAATAAACAGTCTCAGGCAAGCTGTTTTAGATGGGAGCCTGAAAGTAGGGACAGGCATGTACGTTATATGAAGCTGACGGCTAAATGTTCTTCGCACCACATTAAAAATGTCATCAGGAGACACACAAAGTCTGAAGGTATAATTTTGATGCCGTAAGCTAGTTGTCCAAGCTCTTTTTGAAACGCTGAATGGTGTTGTTGATTTCATTCGGAAGTCTATTCCAAATATAGGAATATTTAACAATGAAGAAGTTAGCGCGTATCTGTTTCCGGGTTAGCAGGGTTGGTAAAGCGGGGAGCTGTGTTGAAAATGAACGGCGGACGCTGTAGTGATGGCATCCGACTCTATCAGTGTATAGAGAAGTGTAAGGTTCATTATAAGTCTCCATAACTACAGCGAATCAACTCTTAGTTTTTGACAGCATTCTCTATAGGTGAATTACGATGAATATTCCAATAAGCTTTTGGTGAATGATTGTTGGAAATTTTCTAACACACGCCTATCAGCATTGCGTGTGTGGCAATAAGTGAATGTGCAATACTCTAGTTGAGATCGAGCACACATTTTGTAAACAGCCAGCTTCGCATCCGGTAGACCGAACGTTTTTTTAATACAGCCAATTGTCACTTCAGCTTTCGCTACCTAAAAGCACACTTGGTCGGAGAATTTGAAGGAAACTGAATTCCGTATTTGTGGGTCTAGATCGGAGGTGGTGGTGTCAATAGTATAACCATCTAATGAGATAACCTTTGGGTATTTGACAACCATAAGTGGTTTTATTCGACTTGTTTGCTGAGAACGTCATGAACCATGTTTTGTACCACCACTCCAATGATGCTAGGTCCTGTCGTAGATTTTGTAGACAGAAGACGAGGTTGCTGGGCTGTCGAAACAAGTAAACGATTTTGATGTCGTCGGCAAACTGAAAAGGTTTACCATGTTTAATGACATCGCATAAACCATTTATATACATGAGGAACAGCAACGGTTCCAGAATGTTTCCTTGAATCACTGCATTGATAACTAGTGTTGGTGTTGAGCAATGCTGGATTATTTTGATTGTTTGGGTTCGGCCCTCAAGATGTGACGAAATCCAGCTGTACAAGGAGTCTCGTATGCCAAGGGATGCTATTTTGATTAACAGGCGCTTATGAGTTACACGATCAAAAGCGTTTTGTCTGTCTCAAAGTGTAATAATTGCCGCATTTCCTGAGTCGGCGGACATCGATAAGAATTCCAACTGACCTGTCATTAAAGAGCGTTTGTAAGGAAACCGTGCTGCGAAAGGTTTATGAGGTTTTCTGACCTTAGAATTTTGACAATGGGCACTTTTATCAGCTTTTCGAACATTCGTGTGCAGATTGTATTGTGGTCGATGGGCCGATAGTTACCAATATCTTGCCTTAGAAAACTTTTGTGTCGAATCATAACGATTGTCTTTTTCCACTGGGGAAGGTAGCTGTGGTTGTGTGAACAAAAGGAGGAGTATATCCTCACCTCCTTGCTTGATAGCTACTGGTGGGATACCATCAGGTCCAGGATGGATTGAGAGTTTCATGACAGCTAACTGTAAGTGGATACTTCTGAGATTAATCAGAACACTACTCAGAACTTTGGTTGTTTTCAGCAGAGTACTAAAGGGTAACACGGTGTTCTTTAGGCTAAATGCAGTGGCAAAATGTGAGCTGAAGATTTCAAATATTTCAACAGGTTCATCAACTACCACTTTATCTTTGAGAATAATAACTTCTATCAAAGGGTCCCTCGTGCAGTTTCTCTGTCTCATCAATCGCTTCCGTTTCATGTCTATCTGCCAGCTACCGAGCGCCAGCTTTTCTTTGTCTATATAACGCATTTGCATTTTGTTTTCTGTGTATTCAAACATGTTACTCATATGCATTATTAGGGAGAAATCTACTGTACTTCTATGTCTTGATTTAGGTCCTGTAAGTCTGTCTCTTTTGCAGTTAGGATTCCACATTGTGCATACAAATCAAAGTCTTTTGACTCAATGAGAGCCAGAGTATGGATACAAAACGTGAAGTGTTTGATAAATTCCTCCGTTGTTGCGTTTGGGTCTGATGTGAGAAACCATGTTTTCCAACTTGAGAACCTCAGTAGAGAGAAGAAGGTATTCCAATCGATGTATTTGACTGGACGGTAGAATACAACTGTCGGTATGGTAACTGTATTGTAGCCAAACTGACACTTGATGACATTATGGTCATTTCATGGAAATTGACCCAAAACCGATATCCCTAAAGATGAGACACCTATGTTTAATGGATCAAAAGTATGCCTCTGTCTGGTGGACGCTTGGCACGTTGGTTCTATCCATTCACTTGAATGCATGAACGACATTCAGTTTGCCTCAGTTCAGCTGATAGTTTTGTCCAGGAGATATTAAGCATGTTAAAGTCAACACCTATTAGTTCGTTGTCTTATGGTATGTTTGATACATGACTTGTCACTTCCGCAAGGTCGGTCAGATCCCGGCTAGTAGTGTTGTATCACAGGCAGTTTTGTTGTGAGTAGTATACTACTCACGAGTAGTATATTACCCACAGGCAGCATTCAAGAACAAAGGAGCAAGCTCCGAACGCCAGGAAGACGATGGACAAGAATAGACTATCGGAATAATGTATATGCACTATGGCAGAAGTTTCACCAGGGGGAATGACAACCTGCTACCACCCGATGTATGTGAGTGCATGTCTAACGTGCAGATGAGTATACGCGTTTGTGGTTTGCTTTTTGACATGAACTATGCAGGTGTTCGCTCAATAAACGAATTCTCAGGCCAAGCATCTTTTGCGGTCACAACAGTAGCACTAAGCGGTTGATAGATACATCCCATAGATGGGTCGTGAGAACCAATACAGACCATTAACCACAATGTGACTTCAATTTTATAAAGACTACACTCGTCAAGTGTAAATTTGAAAAATTGCTATTCTAGGTAACAAAAATGCATCTGCCGCCTCGTCCTGTGAAACAATGCGTACAAAATATATATCCTATTATGCTTGTTTGCGTGTCTGGAGTTTCAGTGGAGCGCCGCGTCTCAGTGCCGAGAAGGATATGGGGATTGGACAAAATATAAAAGACCTATAGATGTGCACCTTATTCATCAATGATCTTACGTTTATGAGTAGTAAATTGGCGGACTTCTTCTGCAAGGTACAGCGTTTAAACTGTTAAACAACTGCGTGAGAGATGAAACAGTGAGCTGCAAAATATCATATAGAGAGGTTCGGTGTAAGGGAAGTACCAACTTTCCTGTCATGTTCAAATGGATGTCACAGCGGTTTGATTATACGGCAAAAAATGCTGGAAAATTGTCACTACGATAGGATGACTGAGTGGAACATGGGGAGGTGGGCCAGTTGGTGGTGGATAAAGTGTCGAAGGATGCACTAAAAAAAGATTTGTTTGGCGGACATTTGTGTTAGTTATATAATCAGGTAGCGATGTACTTGAGGGGGTGTATACATTAGAAATTTAGTTTCTAGTAGCACTCACGTTATGAATAGAATGATAAGCTGTTGCAGAGCTACTGAGTAATGTATGGAAAGCAAGAGGCCTATTGTAATTGTGAGTTAACTTAAAAGCAGTAGGGGATCAATCATACCTTTTCATCTGAGGAGCATTGGTTCTTATAATGTGACACTTAGAGCCAGATTCGTTGAGTTTATGAAGTACTTCAATGCACGGCGCATTTTCGTCGTTCTTCCAGGTATGTGTCCACCAGATGTGAAATGTAAAAATGCCGTCAACAGGATGTACCGGATATTTATTACACGAAGTATACAGATGGTTTCTTATAGCGCTAGAAAGAAAACCGACAGGTAAATCAGCTAGATAACATAAAGTCCGGCCGTCGACAAGCGTTTAAATCGGAAGAGTGTGACACACGTTTGCGTTTGAGTTCGCGCCACAGTCAGATGAAATGCAGACAAACAATCGGACAACATGCATCATGCGAACTTTATTAACATCCTAGGTACAATATGCGACTATGAGGTTTGGAACTATTATACAAATCATACCGCAGATAGGCCAGTGAAATCTCCAGGTCGCTATAATACAGTCGATTTACCCTCATGTTGCAGATCCATAGCATTATTCTTCAGTGAGCACGGTACAGGTCCCACTGCTGGTTTGGAGCCTTGTTTAGGCGCTTTGGATCTGCAGTTGGCATGTACGGTCACTCCAGATAATAGAGGGAAGTGCCCATAATAAGGAGATGGATTTGCTTGTCTAGCCTCGTCTTAGCTCAGGAAATTTGGGATACCGCCCCCAACACTCTAGAGAACTCTCGACGCCTTAGTTTTAGGACCCATTCCAGTCATCACCTCGGTTGACGGATGGAGTAGCCGATGACTAGGGGAGGCATTTTTCAGCATCAACCATGGGTTCCACTGAAGATATTCGAATGCTTAGCGTTTTGTATTGGCTCGTCAGTACCAAATAACCAATAACACGGGAACCTTTCAATTTAACGTCTACAGTATACCTATAGGTAGACCTAACCGAATATTCGTAGAAGCACAGTTTGAGAACTTGATTGATCAGCTCTCGGAATTAACACC
>LUCH01003246.1:61058-76164 GCA_013368495.1 Paragonimus heterotremus | reverse complement strand
AACCCCAGAGCCAGCTTCGACGCGATAGTAATAACAACCGAACTAGGCAAAGCAGGTAATTTATCCGTCGAGCGCAATTGTACAAGTTCCAGTCAGCAATGTTGTAAAACATCAGTAATGAGTAGTAGGTTTTGTGATAGTCAACTCAGTGATGTTGTTGCATATGGCATTACTGCATTACCAGAGACATACTACAGCCTCACTGGTCGATGCGGCTGTGCTGGTTGGATTCAGTCAGTCTGGAAAGTAACCAATCAGTGCCCTTCTAGGGGGAGAAAGATGTAGCGATGCTATAACACCCCATTTTTTAAGGATCCAGGCGATGGTCAGAATTTCCATGTAAAAGATGTCTGGCACTTATATTTGCCTATCGAATTGGTGTTAGTTGTGTTTATTCAAACTGGGTGATATTCTACTCGAAAGTGCAACGCTTTGCTCACAGCGGATTGGATGTTTTTCTGAACAACATCTTACTTAACTGTTTATTTTGCTAATATTGTTCGGGCTATCGTCAGGATTGCTTGTCTGAACCGATCAGAACTGCTCTCCTTAAAACCAACTTGGTGTTTCAAGCGCTATATTCCTTTGGATTCTAAGATTTTTCTTGTCTGTTCTGTTTATACGTTCAGTATAATTGTTGGTTCCACAGTAGACTGAGAAGAACACCGTTCCCCTTTTTAACTGACCTCCAGTTACACGGATGCCTAAATAATAGGTTTCTTAATCATTCCTATTGGGATTGCGCACAAAGATCACCGACGGGTAACACCTAGAATGGATGTCTCGCTGTGCCATTCCGTCTCCGATTTCTAAGTGAGCATCAGTTTGTTGCATCAATGGCACCTGGAAAAGTGAACACTTCCTTCATTCATAATGTGTAGCACACACCTATTGTTAAACACAGGTCCTGTGAATTAAATGCGATTTGCCTACACATGATCATGTGTCTTGAGCAAAACAGCGAGGATGAGTGTCACTAGCGCGATGCAGTCAGAACAGGGTTCAATTTGTAAATAGTTTTTTACTACTCGTGAGTAGTTCAAAATAAGGTCAGATAATATTTCCGTTTCCAAATATGCACGATCTTGCATTGACACCTTAATAAAATAGCTTAGCTAGCTAAGTGGAATGAGCGATCGGTGATTGTTTTAAATTATGCGACACAAACTCTGAGGCAGCTCTGCTGAGTTTCTCCTAAGGGTTGTCGCGAATTCAATTGCACACATTCCATCTCAACTTTAACCAAATTTTATCAGCTCATGGTAAGTTGCATTATTCGAATTAGGTACCATTGAAGTGGATATACATTTGCTATATATATATGTAGGAATGTATGTCAGTTGGAAAAAAATTTGAATTTTGGTAAACTACAAGTTCTTTAAAAAAATTTCAGTGGTTACTTGATTATCAACAATGTCCTCTCAAAGTAGGGTGTAGCTGTTAAAACTAGTGTCGGCTAGATATTTTTGGTGGGTAGGGTTGATGGTGACAAGTTTCCCAATCTAAGTTCCTTAGTTTTTAGAATATCTACCGTGAACTTCATTGTTGCTAAGTAGGGCAAAACCACTTTTATTTACCAACTCAGGTTAATTTCACGGTTAACTTCCTGATGGCCATTTCCGGCATTAGGATTTTCATTAAGTTCATATAGTTGTGGTTCAACATACAAACAGCCAACCAACGGGCTGTTACTGCATTCACTTTTGCATGCAGAATTGATTTCAGAAGGTGTTTAGACAAAATATTAAGATGAAACAGATTTGTTGGTCATCGTCGATTGCAGAAATCTGTTTTCCATTCAAAGACAGTCACATTTCAACACAAAAAGGTGGTTGTTTTCTCCTCACAGAACCCACATACAACCCACTTCCTAGTTATATGACTGCAGAATTTGTTTTCCGTCAGTGAAAAATTCACATGTTCAGTTTGTTCTCCTTTCCAATGTTTTGTTAATGTGAACATTGTGATCAGTGTTCAACCTCGAATTGTTGCGCTCACCGTCTTACATAAGTCTGCCCAAGCTGTGGTTTCTAGCTGTAAGGGGATACTTTCCGCCCATCTTCTCAGTGACATTCTTCTAAATACCCTACAAACTGTTTAACTAGCGTTACGTTCTCATTTATCCAGTTTTGATAGCTCTGCGTGTTGTCATTTCGACAGCACTATCACTCACCTACAAAAAGATTTCATGCTTTAGGATGTTGGAAGCACCTATGTAATCTGATTCCACAGTGATTAGTTCAAGAAAGGCTAAAAAGATGGATGAAAACGTATTAGTAACATTATTTAAAAAAGTTAGCAATTGCAAGAGTGTTAATGAGAAAGGAACCTAAAACAGACTGACTAGGCAGCAAAAGACAAATCCACCCGCAGTCTGATAAACGTACAACGAGTGTACTCTACGGAACTAGAAGAACTAGATAACTGGTGATAATTGTGAGGCCCGATAAAACTTCACTCCAGTGGAACGATTTTGATGACTAAATTGTTTAGAGATTCGATTTATATTCTTGGATGTGTGCGTCATAAGTTGGCGACCTTGTTACGACAGACCCTGATATGTTGTTCCGAGTGGGAGATGTTGCAAATCAAGTGACCTCGTGTGATGACGCAACTCCAGTAAGCTTTGTCTAAAGCTGTAATTTATACTGGACGAAGTTGGGTTTCGCAGAATTTGATGTGATCGGTGCAGAAGTGTATATGATAACTTAGGACGCCCTCACATTTCGACGCTACTAAGAGAATCGTTCCAGTTTAGGTCGCCTTTATTAATACCATAATAAACAGTGAGTTGTAATCTGTTTTGTCACATCTCTCGGTGTTTTTCAATCACGACAATCCCCTACGGAAGATAAGGACCACAAGTTTAACCATTTGGTTTACTGTAACAGCGCATCAGCTAGGTGAGCATTACAACTTTTAGTGTGAACCGTCCAAAATGATTTAAGTGGCAATCTGTACATCAGCTTAGTTTTCGCAGGTATTAGGTGGCGATTTGAAGACAGATGAAGACTTTCCGAAACGAAATATTTCAGATTCTGGTCAAAAGTAATAGTGTTCAGATATCCACCTCCACTATAGCAAAAGTTGTGAGTTTGTATTAATTTACATTCAGTTGTACGAAAAGACAGGTGGTTATCTTTGGTTTAATACTGCTTAAATTCTAGGCCCCCTCTATCTCTCTCCTTACCATCCACCAAACGGTTTATTAGGAGTCAAGCAGCTCTCAACTTGTATAGGCAGTGGAATAGTTACAGGGTACAGAACTTTGAATAGTGATGAACTGCACACGTGTGGCTTTGTAACACACAGCTATTCATACACTGTCAGTGAAATGCTACGCCAGTCGCTTTATCCCTGAAGCGGTGATTCTTGTTTGTCATTTAGCCACACAGATAAACTGTCGTCTCTATTTTGTTTTTGAGGAGTCATACGTTAAAGTGAATCTTCAACCCGGTTAACCCTGTTCTGGGAAATCTGAAACACAACATTCAGTTCCTCAACCGCTTCTGTTTTCTGTTCCATAAGTGTAATTCGTTTTTAACTAATGCGATAAAATATTACACAATTTTTTCACTATCCTTTATGACTTAAGAATAGCATAACGTATATTGGCAAACTTAGCTGTATACAAAACCAGCATTGTAATACTGAACGAAGTTTCAGAAGTTCCAAATTAGACAACTTAGCTAAGTGAGGTAGAATTCGTCTTTGACTGTTAAATAAACTAATGCAGTTGTTCTCATTGTACACATCTAAGAATTCAGTAGACTCTGAGTCTAGTTTTAACAGGGAGGTTTACTTGTACGTATAACACTTTGGAATCCGAGTACGGCCCTACTGAATGAACTACCTCCGGATAATTTGACGCAGTTTACAATCAAACCACCCACCTCGTTTCTGAAACTGGAAGTACCAGCAACTCAGAAGCAGTGTGCTCTACGAATACTATCAAATGAACTCCCTAATACGTAGGTGGCATCCATTCACTTTCCATGTGTGTCTAATCTGTAGTGATCCATTCGTACACTTCTTGATGACATCGTCAATAGTTTCAGTCGAACACAGAATTCAGACAAATTCGTGTCATCAGGTTGGATCTTTTACTAACACTATCATGACAAACATTTCTGTAGAGTGAAGCTGCTACCAACTATCACTACTGTTACCAATCAACCGTTGGGTGCTACCTGTTGCATTCTGTTTGTAAGGGTAGGGGTGGGGCTCTGTCTTATCACCCGGTCAACTCAAGATTATGTGTTTACTTAACGGTATTTATACCTTTAGGAGTACTGAGTTTCCCAGTCTGCCTTATTAATAACATTGTTCTACTCGTGGATTCCTCTTTTTAAACTATGAAACAGAAATAGTGAAAGCGTGAAGATTTCATTAGTCAGGTCATGTACTCCGTATGCTAGTAGAGTATCTACCATATCATGCATTGTTCAGTGTGGCTACTGATGACTGAAAATACCTCAAGGTATCTAAGCGGTTACATGGTCCTGGAATATGACCGTTTTGGCCACCCGTCTGTGTAGCGTTTATAGGTGCCGTTTGATAGGTTGTGGAACTCGTAATTATCAACACTGTTTGCTGACAAAAACGGTCGGACTCAAATGTGTCACAGTCAATGAAGAGCCTGTATCAGCAAGGTTTCTGACATTTCACTCTCGTTTTTCCAAGTACTCTATAAGTGAGTTCGTTTTATTCGGTTCTTACTTCTTCACTACCCCCTTTCTCTTCTTATTTACACATTGCACCTAATACCTACTCCTCTACTCAATAGACTATTGTCAAGATCTAAAACGACCTTAGCCGTAGTAAACACGGGTACAGATCAAGGTTGAAAATGAGAGTAACGGCGAAACACAAAAGCATGTATGAAAAATAACTTTCAGCCTGTTCCGATTTACAATTGGGCTGTAAATTCCATAAATCAATATGTGGTCAGCTATGACTTGCGAATCACGCTGAGTTACTTTTTCAAAACGTTTACCACCACCGATGACCCAGACAATAGTGGTTTATTAATGCTGAAATGGATACTAGAATTTCTCAACTGGTTTCTGTGTTAAGTATAAAGAGGAAAGACAACCGTGTGCACAACTTAGAATAGAATGAGATAAAGACGGTTAGGAATTTCGTATCCACTCTAAGCATTTCAGGTTTCACGAATCGATTGCCATTGTTATAACGGTCTCATACTTTTGTTGTCTGAAGTGTTTTGAAATAAATTTTGGACAAGAATACAGCCATATGTTTTTCTCGGTTTGACCAAACCTGATAGCCGAGGCCGTGAGCTTGAGACCCATTCAGTTGTTTTCGGCCAGCCAATGTAAAAGTATTCATCTCTTATATGTGCTGTGAAGTATCCAACAATGTACAATAAGGTTGTTTGTAATAACACACTCAGGATATTTTTAAAACGTGGTTTTTCTATACAATCATGTAGCAGATATTTTGGACAAACAGTTGAAGGTGTTCAACTTTTCGCGAAAACAGAACTAAGTGATGGTTGTGCCCATATCATTTGTTGAGGATTTAATTCAATCAAGCTTGGAATAATTAACGCCATACTGCAATACATTGTGTTATTAACAAGTGGTTATGAAAATGTACAGATGTCAGAACTCCGTCACGCTTTCATGAAGCAACCTCGTTGACCAATGTGCCACTAACCTTATATTAGGCACGACCGAATTATCACGTGTGAACGCTCAACTACTTTCACCTGTGAGTAATGTTCAGGTTGCCCGGTTGTTCCGAGAGGAGGTAGTAACTGTTCTGTTAACCACAATCGTTGACCCCTTGATTAGAACTTCTCTCAAACGTGATCATTTGTGAGTGTTGTTCAATCTATATGGAAAAAAGTCCCCTACTACTCAACAGAAATAAAATTCAAATCAGTTGACTTTGTATGTGACTGTCCAAGAAACCTTTATTTTTGTCCCTCTTCAAATTCGGCTACGAAGCGGATCAAACAGTAATTAATTTCATCCCGATGTTTTGTCGTCCATCCGTCCGTCCGCACACACACACACACACACACACACCTATTTATCCACTCACAAAACATCCACTTCCCTAGGATAACTTCTCTGAGAAAGCGAGAAAAAGGCAAAAAGCAATTCTGCACGCCGTAACTGCGCCACAATAGAGAAAGAGAGCGACATTGTCTGCTGGACAGGTCCGGATTGACAAATTTTCGGTGGGGAGGTGCTGCAGCAGGCGGTCGCTTGTGAGCAAGCAATTGAACACGTTGGTGCGAATGAGGAAACAAGCGAACAACGGAACGAACGAATGAATAACTGAGTGAATGATGACCGTAAAGGCAACAATGTGACTTTTTCCAATATGTTTCTAGCTTTGCGCATATCCTCCAGTTGCAGCACACGCATATATATACACAAAGATGTACGTGCATTTATGTATGGCTGGGACGGGCTAAAAGCAGCCATGCACTTGGACAACACAACTGTGCGAGCTCACAAACTAACTAACGTGTGTGTGTATTCCTGTGGTTACTTGTCCCCCAGTGTATATATATGTATCTTCACACCATCGCTGATTGGACTAGATCTATACCCAATACTCCGATCTGTCCCCCCCTCTAAAACAGGGTCTTAATTAATCTATATCAATACGGTATTCCAGCAACAGTGAGCGTGATGAACATTTAGATAAATTAACGTTCTCTTAGAGGCGACAGCCGGTCCGCTGTGCGTGCGTCTACGTGTATGTACGTTTTTATATGAATGCAAGTGTGTGTGTGGGTGAATCAAAAATCAAACAGAGATATGGTTCTGGTGATTTGGTAGATAGTTCTTGTGTGTTCCTGTGTGTGTATGTATGTGTGAAACTGCTTTTTTTATACGATACATGAATAATGCATCGTTGGAATAAATTTGTGGATTTGAATATGGAACTAAATAGGTAAAATGTTGTTTAACCCGACCAACAAGAGGCCAGCCCAAAAAGGTGTTCGGTTTTCATGCACTTCTGTTTATATGATGCGTATGTGAACAATGATGACGAAGTTCATGAATCTACGTAGAAGACATTGAATAAAACTGTGAATTTGTGTCAGGTCTGTGTCTCCCTTGAAGTGACGCTCAGCTGCGAATAAGCTGACAGTTGTAGCGAACATTAGAACTAACTTTTGCAATGGTGACAGTTAAAATATCCCTTTCGATAGACCTTGTCCACACAGGACCAACCAACATACAATGCTGTCTTCGCAAGGACCGACCTTGTGTGTAGCAATACTTCTACCGTTAAGAGAAATAGGAAAATCTCCCAAATATCACCTGGGTTGTTTATAGCTAGTAGCAAACTTTGGTGTAAGGCTATAAACTATGTTTAAGCATTGGCCGATTATGTGGAGTCATCCTTGTGATGGAGAACAACAGCACTTCTGCTGTTATCCAAAACAGCGTGGTTCTAGTATACCATTACCGATACGTACGTGCACTTAAGTTGAGGAAATTGTCTACCTGGAACTACGAGCCAGTAATTAGTGACTATTCAAACCGAATAGTGGTGCTCAAGGAATACACGCCTACTGTGGCTAAACCATCACTCAAATGAGGTTTGATAACTGCACCTATCCCATTGTTGTCAGGACTTGCATGTACGCAATCGAACAGTAATGCACAATGCTTCGCACACATGTGTACAGTCCGAGGTTTTTCCATATTGGCAACATATATGAGCATGCAATGTAAATCAGATTCGTTTTAATTTGAAGGCACAGTATTGGCTTTTGCCTCTGTATTAAAAGCTGATGGTTTTCGCAGCCTACGGAGGCCATGGTAACCAGATATCACGGTCTACGAGTAAACGTTGAAGACTGACAATGGAAAGAAGGATTCAGTGTAAGCAGACAAAAGTTGATCCACACCGAAAGTCACTACGAAACTTTTACTAAATGCATGTATTACCGGATTTTATCGACGGTATAAAAATGGCATTCTTTCCTAACATTACATCGAACTAGGGAAGCACTTAAAATGTCGGTAAGTAAGAACTGGAGTTGTTTAGTATCTGGATTGGTTGCTGATTCGAACTCCATAAACAGTATGCTATCACTACGTGTATACTGTAGGCTAAAGTGAAATTTTGCTGACAATTTTCGACTAGAACAGTATGGACTGCAAAAATTGAAAAGTACGGAACTGACTTCCATAATACAAGTCCTTCATACCATGGGCTGTCACACAGATTCATTCTCTCACAGTCCTGTGATTATCACATTTCGTGGAATCATGTATCTTTCCTTATGCAATAATATTCGTCCGCTAGAACTACCCGGATTACACAGCTGCTAATATTGACTTACAGAATATTCTGGGTTTCCCTAAAATTCACGACATATTTATACAAGAAACTTAGCGTTGATTATTACCTCTTTTCTAACAGATGGCTTGCTACAAACTGACATTTTCTCCTCTCGATGAATGACCCTTGACTGCACTAACAACCCGGTGTACTAAAGAACCTTTGATTTTGTGAAAACGCTGTTATACTTGTACTCTGTAACATACTATATAAAGCAATTTCCTTGAGTGACCTTGACGTTATCTACATTTACTACTCTGATACAAAAACTTGTCATTTGCTCCGTGTTGTTGTTCACGTACTGCCTTTCACATGACAGTCAGTCTGCTTGGAATTTTCCCCAGTTTTTACGTTTATTTGTGGTATAATCGTTTGTTCTTTCTTTGAATGAAGTTGTGTAAGTTGCTCTTCAGAATAAACGACAAACAAATAAGTAGTAGTTGTCCTATTTGCTGTTTTTGTCGTCATAGTCTTGAGGAAACATCAATCCATTGTTTATTGTTTGCTGCCATGACAGACAGTTTTTCCAACCAGCGTTCTGACTATTCGTGAAGTTTTTAGTCTGACAAACGATATCTGTCGATAGTAGTCAAACAAGAAAAAACTTTTCTGATCATTCTTGGCCATGCCGATATCCGACTACCACAGACATCTTTTAGTCTATGATCACCTCAATGAATGTGTTTTGCGTAACTAATCCGGATGGGGATAATCAGCTGAAGGTTGTGAGTCACTTGACGTGTAGAGAATTGTGTTGTTACACTGTGTTGAAAATATGTCGTTTGCATGCTTTTACACTATCCAGGGCTTCATATCTGTGAGAACCCCGTACTTCGTTACACCCAAATAAATTTTAACTGATACGTTTTACGTTCACGACTGATGAGAGTAAACGAAATGTTAACATATCGCAACATATGTCTTCTTTCTGCGCTGATGAAGTTATTAAAGGGAACCCAGTGTTTCAAATAAATTTTATAGTTTATAGTACTACAACCCAGTGCTTTCCGAAACTAATGTCAGTGAGTAAGTCATGGAACACACTTAAGCATCAGTCGGTTTCTGTCATTTTGATTAAAACAAACGGTGCATGGTAAAACTTGCTTGAAGCGATGATATAATTAAACACCGAGAGTGTAACCATACATTGTGACATGTTTGCTTGATTTAGTTCCCTCGGTAGCATACGTAAAACCTACAGAACCGATGTAGTTCAGGTGTGGCCACAATATAGTTTTCATCTAAATCAACTGAAATTGACACAAGCAACGAAGAAAATTTCTCTGCCAATTTATCCTCTCTCCTCATTAGTGTATCTTAACATGGGAAACCAATGTTTTAAATATATCTTCCATCAAATTTCAAGCGACAACATTTGGCAAACTGTCTGGTATCTTATTTATCCCATGCTCTGCCACACTATTCTCATCCCAGTTAACATCGTTATGTGTACAGAGTGCGCAGCGGGTGCACAAAATAGGATTTTCAACCATAAATCTGAGGCCTGTCTAACTAAAACTCCCGCCAAGAAGCTCGGCATAAAATACAGCTTAAGCGGGGGCTCTTGTCTTAGGTTGTGTTTTGAAAAATACAGTTATGAAAACCCAAGGAATACACGATCTCAAATTAACAGCCATCTTCTAGAATGAAAAGCTCATTGACCAGTCTGCTCCTAACGATCAGTGTCGTCCATGATAAGAGGCTATGGTTAATAGGCAAACTGACTGTAAAGTTGTGTACGAACGAGGTCGTTGGCATTATCCGTTGGAGTGCCTGTGTATCGCATTAAACGTGATATGTTGAGTTCATCCCAGGTTCACTCCAAACTGGATAACAAAAGTCAATACCTGGTGTTTCTTACGGCAAAGCAAACTAGTACAAAAATGGTCTCCAACCGGTTACGGTTACCGTCCGTTTTGTAACAAAATGAACACAAATAACTCACATACAACAATTCAGTCAAGTCACAGTGGTTGGGGTAAAATGTTTATCTGGTGTATTATGGATAACACAGATTGACACATGAGTGAGAACGGGAGGATTCGCACTCGAATACATGAAGTTGATACAAATTTGGAAATGTGCCATATCTATCGTAATGCGACGAGAGGCACTGCGTGGCAGCCGGCTTATACAGTAAGTTGTTGCCATCCCTAAAACACTGAAATTTGTTTTTCTATTAGAAACCAACTACTGATACAAGTGAAACAGTAGACCTTAACTGGAGAGAACATGGGGAATAACCACATTGGCGCACGGTGGTGATCTATGGTTACCTTTGTTTTACTCAGCGGTTGGTATATCTTATCTGGTTCCATACCAAAGTGTGTTCGTTCATTACAACGAGTGTGTCAGATATATGAAAACAATAACTCAAGGAACAATCGAATGCATTATTTTCGCTGGTCCAGAATATCTAGTCACAAACCAACTACACTTTTTAGGCGGTTTCGCCTAGATGGAGACAACTCAGCTGGAAATTAAAGAACCACTACTTTTAAGCAGTGTCTGTTCGACGGTTCCTAGTTAACCGCGGTCCATCAATAAACTGCGTGCATTCTAAGGAATGATAGTAACTGATTAGTTCGTTTTGGATAGGTGATTTTCTTGATAGATGTAATCGACTGGTTCTCAGGTTGTCTACCTTCCAGTGTTAACTGGGTACACCCAGTACCATTCAACTTGAATAGACAGGTAAATGAAATTAGCTTCTTGTGAATGAGTCTAGGTACTATCTGTTTTCCATGATGTTGTCGTTCATCAGGTAAGTTGTTTGCTCCTCCAGTAAAGCAGACAACGTCAGGAACTGATCGAATTTGTCTTCTCCAAGGGAATATCCGTTCTAGAGTGGAAGCCAATTTTTGTAGACCTCTATGTAAAGTCTCAATTGACTTACACTGGTGAGAAAAGATTTTACAACGTACTTTATATGTCATAAAGTTATCAAAAGTTAATGCTTTCCTTCTCTGCTTCAACCCGTATAGTGAAAATCTTGTTAGATAAACTCAATCCCGGGAATCATTGACTAGGAGAATTTTTAAGAAAACTATCTTAGCTATTAGCCTATTGCATGGCATTTCTAACTAACACCCAGTGCCAGTTTCGTCCTCCTCATCTGTTTGAGAGTTAAAAACTAGCACGCCTTTTTGTAGTCTCATGATCTGTTCAACAAAACTTAAGTAGTTTCAAACCATATACACTAGATGTTGCGTATTTTTTCAATGTCAATCATTCCGTGTGCAGGTTCGGTAAGTAGTGGTTATTAGAATTGTTCATAGCTGATTGTCCGTAGACAAAGAAAACGAGATTGATAAGCGGTTACGCAAAGACTGAAACACTTGGTGATAGTCACCTGTAGAGCATTAACCCAATATTATTTTGTACAGTGCATTACATCTATCAAACTAACCTAGAGAAGCATATCATATTAAGACTAGAAAGTTTTACACTCTTCCTGGCTGTAACTGTTGTCCAATAAAGCGGTTTTCTGACATTCATTTTCACCGGCTGTATTATTTCACCATGTTCCTGCACCTAAGGAACAATTCCGTAATAGGAAGACGATCATGTCCGTGAGCAGTGCATTTATTCAAATGAATTGCGGTTTGTGAGTTGAGTACCATTTTGGTATCCATCGTTTCTAGCCAATAGCTTATCAACAATCTACAATTATACTCACTTTTATAATCAACACAGAATTGCGCATGACAGGCTTCCAAAGTACGCCCAAGATGTCTGGTTTTCCGGTAGTAAGCAATTTTGGCTTTTCGTCTGCTCGGTGATAAATGAAAACGATCCTTTCTTGATTAACACACAGTTATTTTTTCGTGGATGAGCTTTGCCAGCTGAGTGACGGAACTATCATACCGTGCTGAACGAGGACGCACTTGCACACCGAGAGCAGTGTACGCCCTGAGATTGTGTGGCTATCGACGCGCGTGAATGTTAGACTCTGGTGTGCCTCATAAGATTACATAAGGTAAATTATTCAGTGATGTATTATTGTGTACCAAGCAACTGTTCTAACTTGCACCATTGTGTCATTGGGAGTACTGCAGAAGCACAGACCGGTATCAGACTGACGCATAATCCGCTGTAAAGTGTACACCATATTGAGGAGTCGAAGTATCGGAGGTGTCCGTACTGGGGGAGTTCACAGGTGATAATGAATTTCTACGACGATCCATTTGGGACAGAACTTACTTGTGATCGTCTGTCATGTGCTCCTCATTGAATCTATTCACATTAGATTATGCGTGACTTGCAACGAGAGATTCGTGATAAAAATTAGTGTACACATGACACATAAGTGAAAGGGCCATATGCTGGTGAAGAACAAACAATTCGAAATCTGAAGTTTTTCTCATCTCTATTCAATTTACTGTTTTTCAATAAGTAGCAATTTTTAGTGGGATAAGACTCTGTTAAATGTCTGGGGCCGAGTTTGCTAGAAGTTTGATTGTACCTCCACATTCTTTATATGAACCGATCAGTGTGGAGACATTTTCTGTAACTAAGCGGCTATAGTCTGGGTTGCCGTCTTGAATAGTTTGACAACCCAACCGGTTTAACTGAAATATAGATTATCAGATAAACACCAAGAAACAATACGTACAGTCCACACAGAATACTGTACGAATATATCCAACGCAACCATAAAGAATCTCCCGTTAGTTCATTGAAAATATCCCCAAATCATGGTAATAGACTCAGTGAAGACGGTACACATAATGTTTATATTTGACTGTACACTGTAGTTCTGCGTACTAACATGATGTTGAATAATTCGAACACAGTGCGCTCTTTTCACACACTTACTGGATCCAAACCTTATAACTAGTTCTAATGAAAACTGTCAACGATTTTATATGTATGCAGATTATAACATTCTTTGGGATAGTCGTCTCTACTGAGCATGTGTCTGGTTTATCGTAAGCTTCCACCAGCAGATATAAAATCTGCCAAGTTGATTGTAACGTAACCGAAAATATTCGAACAGAAACGAAACTATCCCTTGAACAGAATAAAACAGACAGAACAGCATGTCATCGTTGTTAGTGTAAAGTTCTCAAAGTCCGCCTCAAGCTTCTACCCTGCTGGTCACCTTGATAAGCAGTGTTACACCTCCTAGCAGACCAAACCGTGTCTATTAATTCTCAGACCGGTGAAGTCCACAGTCCACCCCCGGTGGTAAGCGCAAACACAGACTCCACGTAATTAATCCTATTTACGTCAGTCCGTACCATGCGCTGGAAAATTGAGATAAATGTGCACCGTTCCAAATACCCACATGATTGGCTGCTACCCGCTGTTTTCATTCGAGACCAGTTAGAAAAATATCCCACTGTGATGAGCCTGCCGTAGGGATTGACCCTTAGCCTCACTTGGTAGAACGATGTGGATATAGTTGCCAATATGTGCCGAGAGCGATTTTGACCAATGTCTTGCCGTCGTTTTCATTGTAGTTGAATCGTTGGGTCGAATTTCACACGACATCAACAGTACTGACCAGTCATCTACGGTCGAAACCCGCCTACCTGTGACCGAACCGCAGATGAAGCACGCAAATGTCCGATGGGATATTTCGGTCCGGTTGAAATTACGCGATTCAACAAGGTATGCTCAGAAGTGTGATCGGACGGGGGAGATGACAGCCTCGACCGAAGCAGACGAAATGATGATGACGAGGATTAATTGAAGTCGGCCAAAGTACCACAAGTGACTCATCTTTTCTCAACACATACACACATACACTTTAATCGAAAAGCTAAGTGAACAAGACCAGATTAAATTCCTCAGGGAGTATCCGTGCTTGGTCAGAGGCATGAAGATTTCATCCTGCTCACATCACCCTGGTTCGTCCATATACATATGTACGCGCACACACACACCATTAGAATGACAACACTTGTGTCAAATTCCCCTCCTGCTATGCATTTGGAAAACCAGCGCCCAGCTCCACAACTTACGTATACGAGGCAGGGGGGTGGTGGGATGTAATCCACTTGTGTTTCAATTAGTTATGAGGCTTCAAAACACAAGCCACACACCAAACTAAGAAGTATCTAGGACTATACCAACACCACCCTTTAAGGAATTAGAGTGCCTAATTTGTTCGATTAAATTTTCGAACAAGTTGAGTCGCACTGGAAAGATGTTCCCCTTCTGGTGAGTCCGAAATTTGAAGGAGACCAGCATGGAGGCAGCAGTGAAATTTTGCTAATCTTCCAGTGAGTTTAAATAAATCTATTTATCATTTATCCAATTGAATAAGCAGAAGTTTGTACACACTATAAACCATAATGTAACGGATATATACAAAATGGACAAATTATTTCAGCTACGACTTTTACCATAACAGAGATTCTCTTAAGGTCGCAAATTAGACTATGACTACTTCTACTGTTATACATAATCGGGATACGGTTGCCGATAAGTGGCTGGGTTTTTGATTTATACAAACTGAACAGTAAAAAACAACATTTTCGTTAGATATACTATTTCAATCGGTCCCTTTAGAAAAGAAGCACCAGGCTTGTTTTTCTCTCATAAACTCTGAATCTTGCTTCTCATCCTTCTCCTCTCCAGAATGCACTAACATTTACTCGTATAATGAAATGTTTCTTGTATTACATTTCATATAGCTTTCTTCTCAGTTCTGACTTTGTTATTACAGTCTCTTTCTGTTTAGTATCAAGAGATAAGGGTTTGTTTTTCGTGCTAACCAACTAACTGGCTACCCAGAATTTGGGGGGTTGGACATATGGCT
>LUCH01003246.1:7365-36460 GCA_013368495.1 Paragonimus heterotremus | reverse complement strand
ACCTTCTCGAGCGCTGTTTAATGCATTCGAAGGTTCCACGCACTTTTCGTCTGGCACGCTTTTGAGTGCTGCCGAGTGGACTACAGCCCATCTCGCACTCCTTTTCTTTGTCTTCTTGGTTGTTGCCGTTGGTCCCAAACTAGATTAGAACTGACTGGTTATCGCATCTCCGAACATCACCGGAAACATACGGTTTGTTTTCAAACTGTACTACGTTCTTTAGTTTGATGTCTGTTGAGACTACTTTTCAATTGCTCTTTAAGAAAGGCATTTTAAATAGTTAGTGGACGACTGTATGGCGCATACCCACTTGTCCACTACACTAAACAGTCCTGGAGATGTTAGAGGGGTCGCACGCCACTATCTTTATCTAATCCATTTTTGTGTAAAAAGGTTTCTCACTCATTTCCGGATCCATGTGTGTGGTATTTAGAACAACAGCTAGAATCGTTAACGTATGCTCAATTATTGGACTTCGAATGTCTGAAAGTCGACTACGTTTAAGTCCTTTTCTGTCACGGTTTCTTCTTAATCAGATGCCGCCGAATCCACAACTCCTTAATCTCCGACAGCACGTATTGGATTGGTAAGTTCCTAATATTCTATGTAGCCGGTGATATACTGTTTCCACCAAAACTCTTTTCTGACCAAGTGGTTTCTAGCGAACATAAAGTTAGAGATCTTAATGTCTTGAATGGCCAAGGTCGCATCCTGTGCAAATTCTGGAATTAGAGTTTTACAAGTCTGACTGATACCAAATGAACCAGCAGTATCCAATTATGCGAATATTAAACTGTGCTTGGATGAAACATACCTTTAGTGTGAAAGTCATGTCGTGTTCTACAATAGTCGTGTCACTGATGCAGTAGTGGTTTTTAGGAATACTTAGCCGGATAACCAGATCACTAAAAAGAACAGGCGTACTTAATCCAAAACATAATTATTGAATCAGCCCAATGCTACCCACTTACTTGTACTGGCACACCAACGAACCGACAACTTGCGTTTACCCATTTCTCTGTTTCACTGATAATTTTCTCGATACGTACTCAGCATACCACTAAAACGGAGCAGTGTGACCCCCATTTTTCGATATTTTGCACACTTAAGTTGTTTTTTCCATCCTGACAAATAAGTGCGATTTGGCGTTTCCCCCCACTGTATACCGGTTTGATCGATATCAGAAACTTGTCATAAGTATGACAATCTTCTGGCATTTCAACAAATTTCCTTCGACATACCTTCGCAAAGACCAAATCGACCGATGTGGACCACCATGAGGTTTTATGTTATGTAAGAATGATTCCTTGACATTTTCAAAATTTTCTTTTGTAAAGATTGAGGAGCGTTTTCTTATTGTCTAAATGTACTCTTCGAAATAACCGAAAATTCAGACAACTTTTCCTTTTATGGCATGCATGTTTATAGATATTTCCTTTTCAGCTGATGTCTCCATTCCTAATCATCAACACTTTTTTCATCGTTTCACTGAGTTGAAAGCTCCAGTAGGTTTAACGTGCAAGAACTCTGACTGGGACATCCTCTACATTCTGTTGACTGTCTGGACTGTCATTTTATTTCAGACAGTAACAGTTCAATATTCATCTTAACTACAACTGTAGAGTATCCAAATATTTACGAGCGAAGACACCAATTGTTGTATTCACACTTTAAATTGGATTTCACTTGGATATAAAACGTAGTAAACGAAAATTAAACCTTTTTTATCACAAGTAACTGACCAAGGTTATACACAGTGTATCAGGGGAGTTATAAAGTTTATAATTCAGACAGAACAAGACAGAATGTTGAAAGTTTACTTAGATCAAGCCGGTTCTTTACCTAATAAACTAGTAATCAATAAAGTTGCACAACTCGCAACCAGGTAAAGACTGTGAGCGGTAATCAAGCGTTAGCAACTGAGATCTTAAAAAGTGGTAGCGCAAACAATTATATTGAGCGGTGTAAATCAGACAAATCGGAGTTCTTCATGTCGGAAAAGTTGTTGATCCGTGAACTGAGGAAATTCGTTCCCACCGTTTGCATTCCCTATTTTCTCCAACTAACCTGACACTTGTTCTCACTAACTTACCCATCTCGTCTTGTATTGTTGAACTGATTTGTCATTAAACATCTGTGGCGCGAGTATCCTGTCTTGACCGTGCCTACTCGCGTGACGGTTGTAAAGCGAAACTGAAGTCGAGGGAACGCGCGTCAGTCGGTGGTTTGCGCAGTCTCCGAATTAAAGGCCCCAACTGGGGACAAACCGATTGATCACACCGTGACGTAATGTGACTGACTGTTTCATACCCTTTCTTTACTGTGTAGTCGTGTTATTTGTTTTCGATAAACGGCTATTTGCGAGCGCTCGTTCTTCCTCCCAAAGGGCGTACTACACGGCCTAACTTTGACCTTGCTGGTCGCATTGAATAAACATTGATTTTGTTGGACGAGACTATCATCGTGAAAGATTGAGGTTTGCCTGTTATAATTATTGATGCATTCCTCTAATAGTACCGTAGAAATACTTAGGCCAAATCTTGTTTCCAATTTTTGGATCCGTTTTCAGTCTACGCGTAACTCAGCGATCAGACGTAGATGATTACAATATCACAAAGGCAGATACTGTAGAGAATAAGGTTGATATGAGGCAGCTTCCTGTACCTGGAGAAATGACAATTTGGCGGTGGGCAGTGTTTCGATTTTCTGTCTGATAATCGAGAGTTCGATTCCTTGAGCCAGCATTTCGTCACCACATTACTAATAAAAATTCTAGTAGTCAAAAACGTTTTCTCAGTAGCTCTATCCGCAAACAACACCATTCACTAATAAGTACACACGGGTTTTTATTAAAACGCCACATTAAACTTAAACCGCATAAATCAGCATATGATTACGACCGACAGATCATTGGAGGACGAAAAAATGCGGTTCAAATATCGTGCAAATCAACTGATGTTGCAAGCACTCATCGTAGACTCCGATGAGAGCATCCCCTGCTGAAATAAAGACTGCTGTTCTTGAATGGTTGCATAATGAATGGCTATGGGTGGTGAGTCAAAACCAACTGAAAAATAGTCATATTGAGATGTTCGTTTGAAAGCAAACTACACTGAAATAGAGAACAAGAGTTGTTAAGCAGTAGTTTGATATTCACCTAGATCAGAGAATTGGTTGTAACTTGTTTGCTGGGCAGTTCTGACGTCCACCCGCTTACAAACAATGTCCACGAGGCCACTGGCCAAATTACCAGGAAGTTGATATGTAGGTAACTGAATTTACTTTAAGTTGAACAGGATAGAAACAAGTCAAGATGAGTTCAGAGTGAACCTGATCGGTAAGAATTTAACAGTTCGACTCACAGACAAAAGCATTACTTTAGAAAGTCGCAAGCAGTTTATTAAATCTGATAATCAAAATGATATCTGTATTAAACAGCTCCTCGTAACTTAAGATAATCCATACAATGACACACAATCAGTAATTCGGATAACACTGTCACACACCTTCTTAAAAACTCCAAAAAAGACTATCGAAATGAATGGACTCTATGCGATACCATTGGTTAACATGTTCTCTCATCTTAATTGTGCATTAGGCAGATAATCAATCAGTCAACGAGAACTGACCGCACTACAACATTCGGGTATAGGTTAACGTAAGAGCATAGAAAAAATATCAAGTCATAAAATTTTCTAGAATAAGTACTTATGATTAGAAAACAAGAGAAAACAGATAAAGTTTCTTTGCGTACAACCGTGGTACCTCATTCATCATACACGTTCATTGTAATTAGTAAGAAGCATGATAGAAACAAACTTGGGATCGACTTTCTACAAGTAAACCGGTGATTCTGACATTCGATATCGCACTAAACGCAAACAATCAAACGTGTCAAACAGACTTTAACAAAATCAGTTATCCAAATAAGAAGATTTCGGACTTTATTTGAATTTGATGCAATGCAATTGATTTACCAGATGAGCTACGTTTCCTGCCAGAACTTCACCCAGCCGACCATCCCACTAAGTAGTTAGTGTCCAAAAAATGATCCAGGGGATAAACAGTCGATACGGTGTTATGTCTTCTACACTACTCAATCACACAACCAATAAGACAGCGAGCGAGTTATCAAAGGTAATTTTTGCCGAAAGTTGTTTTCACTTTCAGACTGTAAGTGAAAACGTTCCTTTTTCAAATTAAGCGTGAGACATGGATAGACTAGATAATAATTATGGCGACTAGAATGTTGTTTGTTTGGCTTTGATGAGCGATACTCAACCGATTTGGCTTAAACGTCTCAGCCATGAGACCGTTTTCTGTCCTGAAATAAAGCATCTATTGGTTGGTATGACGAACTCATGGAAGAAACGTCCCACTCAACAAGTGAACGCGACACATTAATTAGGGTCTACAAGATTTGAAGCTCAGTATGTGCAAGTTATTGTTGTTTCCTGATAAGTGCTCGCAGATTTTGCTTTGATCACAGCTGTCGCATTCCCATAGACATTCCAGTCGGACCCTTTCGAAAAGCAGAAACACTAGACCCGAGTTTCGCTCTCATTATCCTTGCCACTGTCGGGACTAGAACTCCGACCACACTTTCATGAGACAACCGTGTTGACCACTGCACCACTGACCCCACATTAGGCACGACCGAATTATCATATGTGAACGCTCAACCACCTTAGCTTAAGAGTAAGGGGCAGACTAGAAATCCTATGGGAATGCGACAGGTGTGAGCAGTTGTGAATAGTATTCAGTCTATATGAAAATCAAAATCCCCTGCTATCCATCAGCAGTCAAACTACCGCTCAACAAGTTGATGATTTCTGTGATTTCAACTTGGATAGAAGTCTTAGTCAAGGGGTCATCGACTGGAGTTAACAGGACAATTAACTGTGTCTCCTCTCGAGACGATTGGGCAACATGATCCCTACTGATGTTTATTCGTTCTACCCTTCAGCTGGTAGATCAGACCGACAAAATATGAACGATCCTCGCCCTGATCCACTTTGATGGGTACAAGTCAAACGCGTTTCCAGCCAATTTAGTTTGACCAGTTGGCCACAAGCCCATCAGACTTGCCTAGGCGACGAGTCATCGACCCTAGAAATGAAACTGTGGGTGCATTTTCCGACCTCAACTGGTTATTTTTGGTAATCAAACGGTTCCGTTTGGCGCGAGGTGTGAATACAACCGTCTGGCACACACTGCTTGTCAATTTCGAGGCCCCCACTGTTACGTCAGTCGGTAGTTGCTATGTTGTCACACTGACTGTGATGTTGTGACGAGTAGCACAAATTGCCAACAAACTTGATGATTGCTTTGGCGTTGTTGCCGGGTCCACGTGGACACGTTTCTCGGGCGTGTGCGTGTGAACTGGGTTGCTGGGTCTGTTGGGAGGACTGTTTCGGATCGGTCAATTCTCCACACATGAAGATTGCACACGATCGACAGTTCAAGAGTCATCCATTGTCCAATTCATGCTCACTTGAACATAGCCCATTAGCCCCAATGCTTCGGATGGTCTAATAATCATGATTTTCTCCTTCATGTGTATGAATGGATAGAAAGCGAAATTAGCCAAGCATGAGTGAATCGACACTGACCTGATTGACAAGCTTATTTTGCTCTTGATAGTTGAATGAAGAGGTTAGAAGCGCTGATTGGCCGCCGGGTTTAAAAATGTCTCAACCCGCATCTCACTATTTGGGGTTCAGTTCACTGAACAAACAGATTCCCATTAGAGGTTTTCTTGTTAACCGTGACATTTCAAGTTTCTTTTGAACAGTTTGCCTGTAGGTGTGTATTTAAGATAGACCATTCACTTTCGAGTGTTATTTTTGTTGTGATCAATTGAATCATTGCCGTAACCGGAAACACCATGGTTTGTTTATTGAATTCACTAAAACCACGTATGAGTAGGTAAACCGAACGAATGACCAAAATGTATGCTATTTGAATGTACTCTTCTGAAACAGAAGCAGTCTCGTTTAGATCCATCCCAGGATTCATAAATCTTAATGTTGTCAGAGTTTTAGACTATTCATCAACACTCATAATCTGATTTAGTTGGTCAGTTGAAATCGTGACTTCAACTGGAATAAGGTTACCAAAAACTGGGTACCACTGACAAGTAATTGGTGAGTTACCAATGTCTCCCTTGCCTAGTATACGACCAGTGATCAGAAGATACATAACCGCTGATCGCACTAATAAAAGAGCAAGAACACAAGCTTTGTTCAAGCCTATTGAAGGCACTACGCACATATTGTATCAGTGTGCCAGTCTAAAAGGTAGGGCTACTTGGAGGATCGAATAGTTGTGCACTGTCTCTAAAATCAAACGCATAATTGTATAACTGAAGATCCACCATTACTCAATGATATCAACTATGGATTTGAATATAATTTGTGAACGGATCATATCAACTTAGATGCAACCTGATTGGGGCGTGTATAAACAGAGTACTAATCATATAATAGTACATATTATATATACATATATATACATATATCAGTTGGTCCTGATCAACATGGATGGTATGGATTCGGTAGCTAGTTCATCAAAACTGCTCTAATGCAACAAGTAGCTGTATGAGTAAGAAGACGCAAACTGTTAGTCCGTTTTCCAGGTTGTGACGCTGTTGTAAGGTCTCAAGCAATCAGACTGTTCCAGTATCTTCACTATAAACTAAAGAAGACTTGAATCGCAGTGCAAGCCAGTAAATCAAATGTTTAGCCATTTAAACTTAACTAAATTGTCTGTAACAATATTCTTATAGTATACTAACCTTTTAACTGACGTGTTATACAATCCAGAGTAAAAGGAGTTATAATCAGAAGGTAACTAGGGTTTACTCTCCTTTTCAATCCATTAAAACAACTAATAGTATTTTAATAAATAACGCCCAGTCAGTAATGCCCACAACTTGTCTACACAAAGTAGATCACAAAAGATATAATCTATTTTATAACTAGTTTATAATGGATTTGTCCATTTGCACAACAAATCGAATGTTCTTCTCTCAACTACACCACCCAGCGTATATGACTTCAACAAAAACTTATGGTGACATGATATTAGCCCACTAGTATCTTGCATAATAGGCCGATTGCCTAATATATATGTTTCACGGCTAGATAATTCCTTATTGCGTAAAACAGTGTAATTTACCGAGAGTTTCATTCAAATATTTTCCGAAACCTTCCAAAAATGTTAAGTTTTATCCCCTCCCTTAAATGAAGACTGTTATTGGCAATCTTGTCTGACTTTCTGATTAGAAAAACATATCTATTAGTCCAATGTTGATTCGCTTGTCAACGCGACCCTAAACTGATAGTTGCAGCTCATATATCCCACGTGATTAGTTCCGTTGTTGGCGTCAGCTGGTACGCTTCAACATCCAAGACGATTTCAAACAGTGTCGACGTCTTGTAGGGTGTCACACACTGGTTACGTTGCCTAGCAAACACACTTTTCGTAAATTGAGCATACGACATTGCATAAATGGCATATTAATCAAACTGTGACATAAAAACTGCTTACGTGATAGTTTCGACTAGTTTGTATTGTACAGTGTAGGTCCTACCCGAAACAACTGACGGACTGTACCGTTTTCATCATTTAAAGTTTGACAACTTCACGTTGGCTTATATATCATTCTTATTTCTGCACACACTTAGTACATTTAAGAGTCGAATGTGCAGTTTTACTCTCAACGCCGCAAAATTTGCCTACACATTTCTGTAAGCTTGCACTCTATCTCATTAGCTCTTCTCTCCAAATTGAAATGGCAATAACGGTTTTTTTTATTACTGGTAAGTAGTGTGCAATTTCAATGGGTATAAGTAATGTTTTCTTATCTCAAAACTGCGAAAGCAGCCGGCAACTTTAAGTGATATTCTACCAGTTCTGACGAAAATATCATATTATCGATCAATGATGGGTTTTTTAGAGTCTTTAATGTGAGTGTCATATTTTCCATTTAATGAGTAATGCCAATTTGAAGATGTCGTGAATTTCTGAAGTTTGATTTTTATTGTTTCGGTGAATAAACTTCCGGCGTAACTTGAACTCGAATAACCTTGGATACTTTTTGGCAATTCAACCGGCATGGTACAAAATACAAGCCACTGAGTCATCAGTGTAAAGGGATCTCGGAATGAATAAGTTTTCTTACTGTTCAGAAAGTTGACAGATGGATGGGCAGAAGCTAGACAGTCAAATAGTCAAGACTGTAATTTAGGCAAATGAACGAAACAGTTGGCTGCCTCTAGACTGTTATGTTGCCCCCAGGTGTTCAGTGACCTACAAAGCAGACACTTGCGAACATTCTTGAGCTAAGCAGGATCGGACTTTTAAGAGATCTTTCTGGGAAACTAGGATATGAAGTAGACAAATCGAAGGTTGAACTTGTTTGCGGTTGAGATCTGTCCATACTGAAGGTGCTCGCCTAATTCCGTAATACGGATGAATTTGTGGATGAGGTTAGGCCTTGACCGATGAGTCAGTAGTGCATATCCTTGTCACTGTCGGGACTAGAGCTCTGACCACGCGTATCATGAGGCAACCGTGTTTACCATTGCGCCATTGACCTCACATTAGGCACGACCGAATTATCATATGTGAACGCTCAATCACTTTCCCTTGTGAGTACTGATCAGGTTGACCGATCCATTATTAACGTTTTCAAGCCGCCTACCTTACCAAATGTTCACATTTATCAGACTACCGGCGCAGTGCGTTTAAACAATCGTAGTCGTGAAGTCTGCGTACCAACCGTCTTCGTTGCAGTTTCCTCGTTTACTTATTCTTTGGCTTACACAGAGACGAAAATAGATAATTGTTGATCGAAGTCGATGAACCTTAAACTACTTCCTAAACTATCACCTGAATGTGTTTTTTTTCTACGTATCAATATAAATGCATATGCATGTGACCCCAGGCCTCAGACTGAAACCAGAAAGTTAACTAGTTGAAAGTCGATGTGACCAAAGTGTCACGGAGGATTAAACCAGTTTTGCAGCGTTCACCTGAGAATGATCACCGGAAAATCGGCCGGAGCATAACCAGTGGAATAATGCACATATTTGTTCACTTCTTTTACAGTCGTACAATCACCCACCTCTGACTCAATTCTGATTGAAACAATACAAGGCTGGTGTTTCACATCTATTATATATGTGCTGGTGCACAAGAAGCGTTACAGCATATCACTGATAACAGTTTGTTTTATATAAATAAACTACAACGCACACTTGGCCGCAACTCCTAACGAGACTTAGTTTAAGAATAAAACTCTCTTTTATGTTTCTTTTTGAAAGGGGTTTGTTGGAAAGTCTGTATGAGGATGATCACTGCAATCACATGTAAGCAATGTGCAACTTACAATTAATAAATACCTGAAGGCATAATAGTAGTCCAAATGTTGCTCGATAAGTATGACAAATTATGCGATTTCCATCTTGGTTGACTAATTTTAACCATGGGGTCATTGACTGAAATTAACATGACAGTTGCTTTGCTCTCCTCAAAGAGACTAGACAACCTCAACACTGCTCATAAACGAATGTGTTGTGTAATTAACTATATTCTAAATATGTGGCTGTTGCTATGAGATCATGTATATAGGTCGTCAGCCAAGGTTACCTCGACAGGCAGTGAACCGAAGCATTGAAACTTTAATCGTAACAAACATGTGCTCTACTGGCAAGCTTTGGCAAATGTGAAACTCTAGTCTAGTGCTTCCTTTTCAAAATGACTGATTATAGAATTCACCTGTAGCCCAAAATTATGCAATTATGATGTAAATAGGTGATAAGTTTTTCTCTCTTTTTCAGACCCCACAGAATGAGAACTGTTGATGTTGATGGTGGAGAAGTTCGGAAAACAGCAATGAACCGATATCGGTTGAATTTAATCTGATGATCCACACTGCAGAGTTTCGAGTGAATGAGCATAACCTCATTACGTTAGTGTCCTAGATGCTTGTACGGCACTGGCAGTTTCCTTAGTGCGCTGCCCCTCCCGATTTCCAGTGTGTCATTCGATTCGAACAAGAAACAGTATGTATAACGTCCGATACAACACTGAAGAAAATTCCAACAATCTTCCAGAAGATAGTAAAATCATTGTGGGATTTCTCGGTGGTTTCTTTAAAAACTTCAACAGCAATGAGATAAGCTGGCCATTACCCCCATTTATTTTACATTGTTCACATGTTACGTGTTTATGCATCTGTTTTTTATTATAGACTTGAGAGAGTTCCGGATCAGGAAAAGTTCACTGTGACCGCACATTCCTTCTGCTAAAATGTACCAGTCGCCGTACATTCAAGAATGTGATCATAACTACCGTAAACTGACTATGTGATCAACCACATTTATCCAACCATCTGAGTGCCTATGCCTCACGTAATATATCTTCTATTTACATAACCCTCTATGTGGTTGTTACTGTTTTCCATTCAACAACCGATGCGGTTGATTACCACTGTAATCAAAAGAAACGTCATCCGTTTGTTAATTTTGAAACAAATTTCCCGACTAATGACGATGGGTAGACCCCTTCTAACAGTTAAACTGTAATTCGACTGTATACCTACACCGGAACATTGTGAAATCATTCTCCACATAAAATAATTCTGATCACACATTTCCTATCTGAATGTGCGTTGACCCAAAAGATAAATAAATGAGTTCTGATAGGATGGACAGGTTCAATCAGTCTTGTTGACATCACAACCTGTAAACGTAAGCTTATAATTTAAAGATCATATTAGGTGCAGTGTTGCACCCCTCCCATGGCCAGGGCTACTGCACACACAAATCATATGAAGCGCGAATCCGATAATTCTTAATCAGTTTTCCCTCTCCCTCTGCGAGGACCCAGGTGAACGAAGACGAACAAGTGGGAAACCTTTGGATCGCACACACCACCACCTGCTTAAACACAAATTGAATGTGGTTCTCACCAAACACTCGCCAACAAGTATAGCCGCACCAAACCCATGGAACATCAGCTTCCACTCCTTTCTGCGTTTGCCTAAAGGAGTCGGTTCATGAGTGATCCTTAGATGCGCACACGAATTTGATTCGCACACACACTCGATTGATAATCCCCAGGGATAACACTAGAGAACATGGTATTTATTGCGTGTTATTGTCCCAAGAGATTAATAAATCTTTAAAAAAACCGTCCAGGTAAGCTGGTACACTCGGGTGCGTGAGGGTGAGATTGCTTAACAAACACTCCTCGTGCAAGTTACAAAATCTAGGGGTAAACTACCTTCTCTTCCACAAGCAACTATTCAAACCAGTGAGTCTACCATGGGTTTTTGAACAGACCGAAATATGCTACACTAAACCCTGTAGCGTGCCCATTCAAGCCCATTTCCTGGAAAATAAGCGTGGTCACCTCAGTGTCGCCGAGTATATCACCTAGTTGTGGATAGTCATTGCAAAGGTCAGGTTACGTTAGGAATAACATATCTGTTGGATGGATCGCTGTGTATGGTCAGGACCAAATAACATATACCAACTGTGTACCTGAATGTGAATCAGTCACCGTTGAATTCCATCTCCGCATTGAGTACCGAAAACTGTGCAATTGGCTAAGACGACGGGAACTGAAAAACGCGCGTGTGCAGACGGCCTACTATCAGCTAGAATGCAATGGAAAGCTTCATAAAAACGTTAGACAGTTGCACTGTTCAATTTGAAATACAATACTCGTCTACTGGGAAGACGGGTTTAATACATCAATACATAAGGAGATCAGTCATAAATCTCAGTCAGTTAGTTGTATATCTATTGTTCTGAAAGCTTTCTAGAAGGCAATGCAGGGTCGTATGTTCCCAAGGAGAATATCCTAAATTGCGCTTTTATATCGTCCATACATCTGCAGTTAACCAATGAGAAAATGTATGATTGCATTTTTTGTGATAAAAGCAATGTTGCCATCAATCTCGACAGAGGTATATTTTTTGAAGAGAATTTCCTATTCTGATGAAACACAGTTCGTTTGTTCGAATTCAAACATTCTGAAAGATGAGATTCATCTGTACTTTTTAGTTTCGTTCGTATAAAACAGTGTTACTTTCCTTCTACTGCCTTTCTCTGTTCAACATAAACCACTGCGATTGCCACGTTAAGTTCAATTCTCGGAAAGACGGAAAAAACAAGTCTCTCCATCCTACTTTTTGTAAATGCGAAATTTGTGTGTGTTCTGTCTTCGACGGTGAAGATTACTCTGTTTAAACAAGTTTTACTAAGTTTTAATATGACTCATTCTCCATTCGCCATAAAAAAAATACCCGTAACATTATTCTGTTAACCCGTCAAGAATGAATTAGTCTTATGACATTACTTGGACACATCATGAGATAACTGGTTTTATTTGATGAGTGTGTTATCTTTTATGTTGTGTACATCAGAACAGTATGTGGAACATGTGTACTGACTTGTCGCCCTACTGGTACAAGTGCTCTCTCAAAATGATTGTACTGTTCCTTCGTAATATCCTCTGCACCTACTTAGAAATGTGTTACAAGTTTAATGATGTCACTGTAAACATAGGTTCAAGTATATCGATGTTTCCTATTGAGTATCAAACAATTTCATCAGCTATTCGAAGGAACATTTTGATCTGATTAAACCTGCTAAGCGATATCATGGATTACTGCTGAGTAGTCAGGTGTTTAGTCAATCCCCAGATGAACATCATATAGTTGATCGCAGGTTTTGCATTCAGATAAACAGAAGAGTCAGTTTCCTCCGAGATGAATATCAGTTGGGTTGAGTTTAGTACTTCTTCAGTTCACGAGTAGTGCATAAACTTATCAAGCCTAAATTCTAAATCCGACCACATTTCACGAGGCAACCGTGTTGACCTTCGCGATAATGAACTCAACTGAGGCATCACCAACCAATCATATGTGAATACGCTGTCACATTTTATTGTCAGTAATGCCCAGGTTGACTGATAGTCTCGAGAAAAAACACAGTGACTATGCTGTTAACTCAAATCGAGGAACACTAGGTCACTACTTCTCACCACATGGAAATGTGTCTCACTGTTTAGATAGAATAACTTGGTCATATCTAATGTGAGGCCTGTGATGCTCCAGTCATTACGACGGCCTCGTGGTTATATCAGTCATCGTCCAGATTCACATCATGGCAAGGAAATTCATTGATGATAAACTCTTGCAAGAGTGGAACTCATGCGTGATGCAATTTTTACAAGAAGCTCTCTTACAAGAAGAAATCAAAAGATGCCCTCAATTTACATTTTTGTAAGTTACATAAGCAGGACCCTTAATAAATATTCATTCTGTAAATAATTACGAACTAAATATTGTCCTGTTTCATCTTCTTCATCGTGTTTCCAACCAATGAAGTGTCCGTGGTAAGTGAAAACCATGTTTCAATGCAGTCAAATCATCCAGACCAATCGTAGGTTGGTATAGAACGACGTGTACAACAATAGGTGGATTATCTTCCAGTTTATATATCGCTACTTGCTGCTTCGCATATTTTCTTTGGCTTACGCTTTCAGTTGGTATGCTACCAATTTGGTGACAGTAACGTCAAATTCAGTGCGTCAGATTTGAATAACATAACCTGTCTGCTCCAGAACAATAATGTATACTAACCGGTAACAGATTATACACTGTGGTCGTTGCAATTCGATCTGTTTTCAGTCCTGATATTTACGGATAAATATGGCTTTAAAAACATAACAGCGATAACCGTAATTTTGGTCGAAGTCATAGCTGTGTATCTAAACTTCCAATTGTACTAGCTATCTGTATAGCAATAGCGCTTTTGTTTCTTTCCAATTTGTAAATTGATATACTGAGCAAATAATAAATCATTCAATGAATGGCATATGCTTGAATTAAATTCCAACCACCCACCTACCCACTAGTTCACATTTGCATTATCATCGATGTATCAACAGTCTCTTCATTTGTCTAAAAGCGCTCACATATGCACTGGGATAGACTAGGATGGATGATGATGATGATGATGATGATGATGATGATTTTGTGGAGTTGAATTGAATCGTTTGCTAGACCGCATCAGTCATCCATCATCTCTATACGTACCATTCACAAACCACACCATAGTTACATGCGAGCTTACCGAATAGGAAAATAGATTCTCTTCACCTCCTCTTCCTCTTCCTCACCCACCCCATCTGAGGAAGCTTTGAATGTTTGAGATGTGAGTGTGCTTTTCACACTGAGACTAATCAAGTAAATGACCAATTTCTGACACTTGACCGATTCTTTCTAATAAGCTAAATTGATTTCTTTTTCATGCTTTTTTCATGCAAATGCACATGTTCGACCAAATGAACTGTTCTGTGGATGGATGTGTACACTGTGCTGTTGAAAGCATAACAAAGACACTTTCCATCACGTATTATGCACTTTCTATTATTGGTAATGCATATCACTATATCAGGACAGGGAAAGTCCATTTGTAGAATTTATTGCTTCAAAATGTAGTCAACTCCCTGAATTGTTGGAATAAGGTACATGGGCTAACCGTCACCGTCAAGTTAGGCTCAATTTGTGTAATGACCTGTCAAACTGGAAAACTGTCTGTATGCATAACAATGGAATCAGGCATATGTTAATCACTCTTATCATGTCCAGTAGGCATGGAAGAGTTTCTTTTGTGGAACTCTTAGGAAGACCAGTCACAAATGTCAACTGATTGAAATGGAATGTGTTACCAGGTTAGCCATGTGAGAATAACGTCTCATGGGGCTGGATTGTTAGTAGTGAGTCTGAAGAAACTCTGTATCACTGGTCACCGCATCAAGGCTCGGCAGAACGAGGGCAGATCATCATTCTATTCTGTTCAGTTTTGAGAGTGACGTCGATCTAGTTGTCATGGTCGACCAGCGTACACGATGTTTAGATGTGACAGTTCAGTAGACGAATCTGTGCACCTGTAACAACTAGGAATAACCATGTCCGGACTGTCTACACGTCAGTAGAGAAGTTTGGGATTACGTCGCCAGGTGAAGTGAAATTCTAATGCATAGCAATGGGTCCGTCTAAAAAGACGTTAGTTCAAGAGAAAGAATACAATCTTGAAACTGGTTTATAAGTATTTTCGTCAATCAGATGCTAACAACATCCGAATTCAAAATTCCAGGGCACTCAACATCTTATCGACTGCAACAATATGCAACAGAATTGATTTTCTACCGTCTAATATTTGTTGTTTCTTGTTCAAACCGATTTGTTATTAATGCTCTCAAAATTGAGACCGATTTATTCGGTATTCTACGTTTGAGCACACATACACTCGTACACGAACAAATCGGAAGAAACCACCCATTGACAACTCAACGGAGCGTGAGAACATTGTCCACATGCTACAATATAACACCTTCGGCACGATTATACAACTCGTGGTGTATGAGTTTGAAAACGCCTCTTGTCGAATTCTCATATTTTCTCAAGCTGATGGTTTGGTAGTGATGCGTTAAACGATGTAAGTGGGCTATGCGAAAACCTACCTGCCGTATATTGTGGTGATCATCATAGCGCAAATGTTTGAGTGCTTTCCCCATGACTGTGCGTGCGTGTGTTTGTATGTTGGTTTTCTGTGCACGTGTGTTTCTTGTCTCATCGCCTGCTCGTTTTATCCCTCAGTTTTGCACGTAGTGTTCTTCTAATTGATTAAAGCTCGTTCCGCAATTTGTAAGAACAGCGGATGAAAAGTGTGGAGCAGATAACGAACAAATTCATAGTGTATGAAACTTGATCACGGTAGACTGAACTATTCAGATTGGTCATTTGTAGAAGACGAGAAGAATGTCACTAAGACCCTCTGTGGGAATACCGGCCTGTTTATTCGCTTCCGTGTGTAGTTCGTGATTAGATAAACGGTAGATAAATAGCAGGGATTTTCGTTTTCATATAGATTGAAAATCACTCACAATTGATCGCAGCTGTCGCATTCCCATAAACATTCCAGTCAGCCCCTTTTGAAAAACAGAAGCACTAGACTCGAGTTTCGATCTTGCTGTAGCTAGTCAGTAGTGCATATCCTTGCCACGGCCTGAACTAGAACTGCTGCCACACTTTCATGAGACAATCGTATTACCATATGTGAACGTTCAACCACATTCACTTATGCGTAATACTCTGATTGTCCTATCATCTCGAGAAGACACATACTGACAAGGAAATGCACTATTGACGAGCTCTCATGAGAGTGAAAGGGGTGGACTGGAATGTCTATGGGAACGTGACAGCTGCGATCACTTGTGGGTGATGTTCAATTTCTACGGAATCCTAGGTAGTAGTGAGTCATATAATTCTAACACATGAAATTTAAAAGCAAAAACGTAGCTGTGTAACAGGTATAAAAGCGTCTGCTGTGATGTCCATTACATGTACAGATGTGCTTACGAACCTCCAGAATAGTAGTGTACCAGATTTACAATTCGCACAGTCAGCCGATAACTCAGCCATCCGTAAGCGCTCGACATCCTGAATTGTACTCATTATCAAACGCATCGTAGGAAATAGAAGGAAGACTTGGTTTTCTTCCTAAACTATGGTGGGAATGCATTTGCTTTGTTCATCATGTATTCGTGCTTCCTGACTAATTTATACTCATGAAAGACAGTCTGAGGATTAGACATTTTTGTTACTAAAAGAGGAACATTTTTGGCGGCAACTGGGAAAAAAATGTTGGACGCCTTCCTCCAACTCGGAGTTTTTAAATAGCTGGCCGTATTTATCCATTAAAGCAAAATCTACATCAGGTTCTAGCCTGTAAACTTTGAAATCAGTCCATGAGTTCCAAACGGTTGATAATCAAATCAGGTTTACTTGCAAAAAGTTTGACAGTGTTTGAACTTGCCAAGTAGAAGATAGTCTGACCACAATGCTTACTGACAGCCTCCACTGTTTGAGTCGAACAATTTTTCGAACATCTGTCAAGCTTTCTGATACGTCTGTGCAGTGACAAAACTGATCATAATGTAGTGTTAATTTTTTATAGATTGTCTCATAATATATAATGCCTTTGTTCACTGGAATCCTTGTAGTCACAGACAATGTAGACTGGTAACCTAGGCTCGACTGTCTCTGCTCAGGTTTTCGGGATTTGATCAAATCATACTGCATTTTTCAAGGGTCCCGATGAGGATGATGATAATGACCGGGAAACTCGCGTCAAGTCCACTTCAGTTAGCGTTCAACTAACTACAGTCGGTATGCTCATGAGCTCCAACAAATCGCCGTGGATAGAAATCTGTACCCAGTTTACTTGATTCCGTTATGTCTGAGGCAACTTAAAAACGGTACACCGTATTGAATCACCGTAATGCACTAACAAAACGTACTTTACACACTAAGATATAGTGGAAAGTATCGACCAAGGTGACCACTAGAAGTAACAGGAAACAACTATCTAAATATTCAAACAAATTCCATTGAAACCTCACAATCGGTTGCTTCACCAATACATGCTGTTAGTAAATGCAACAGCTGAGTGGCAAGATCCTGACTAAATAGAACAACGAACTGTTTTATAGCACGTTCTGATAACAACTAGGTGATGTTCGATTGCATTGATATTGTTATATATATAAATTACTGATGAGTAATCGAGGATTTGGTTAATTTCAAGTTGAACATCACCCACAGTTGATCACAGCTGTCGCATTCCCATCGCTAAGCAGGATTAATGAGATCGGAGATTTCGACCTGTCTAGGAAGTCCTAATCGCGGGTTTATCGATTGGAGTTAACAGACAGTAACTGTGTCTCTTCTCGAGGCGATCGGGCAACCTGATCATTACTCACAAGCGAAAGTGGTTGAGCGTTCACATATGATAATTCGGTCGTACTTAATGTGAGGTCAATGGCGCAGTGGTAAACACGGTTGCCCGCTCATGAACAGCATGTCCGTGGTTCTAGTCCCGGCAATGGCGAGGATATGCACTACTGACGAGTTCTAATGAGAGCGAAACTCGAGTCTAGTGCTTCTTTTCGAAAGGTTCCGACTGGAAAGTCTATGGGGATGTGACAGCTGCGATCAATTGTGGGTGATGTTCAACTTGAAATGTCTATAAATATCTATACATCCCAACAGACCGATGGAAAGGCAGACAACTCAGAGCATGAATACAATTTTGTTTTCTTTTTGAAAAAGTAAAGGATATAGATATATGCGGGGAATGTACGGAATGTAGTTATTCATAGCATAGAGAATGGTGACCGCTCTACGAGCATACGTATCTGTGCAACTGACTTACAATCAGTTGGACGGAAAACACTATGTAACAGTGGAAAACAAGCTGTATGTGTTGTCCGGTCATACATTTCGGATTGTTATAGAATGGCAGTAGTCCAGTTGCATGTTACAGATATTTACTTCGAGAATGTTGAAAGTGTTGAAACGTGGACATGACACACGAGAACGGACCGCAGAAATAATTTAATGATCCCTAGTTTTGGAAGACACAGATTGGAGATAAATTAATTACAGCGCTCCATTGTGGATAACAGGGGCAGCTCGATAATTTGTCCTGGTAATCCGGAGAACATTTTGTGTTTCACAGGCGTACTAGCAGTGCGAGGGACAGACACGGTGGGTCTGGATAATCTGGATGCAGTTTCAGTTGACGACTCACTGAAACCTGTCTGTAGTTTTGATGTTGATGAAGGAGTCACCGGAAGTATACTGAATCCAGTTTTCAACTCGTCGTTTGCCAATATGGAATTGGTCGAATAGTCCTTTTTTGGAGTTTCATTAATCTGTTTTGATTCATTGAAACTCCGATATGTACGATCTGTACCATTTTCTGTTTTCCAAAGTTCCGTATTCGAGATGACTGGTGGATGAAGGAATGGAAACAGCCCCGTGTTGGAGAGCCACGGTGGTAGTGGGAATTGACTCCAGTTGACCAATGTGGATAAATCGGTCGGTGACGGCACCCGCATCAATCCTTCCCCAACTGCAGTACAAGCGGTCGAAGATGATAGGCTACCGGTTTCTGGCTTGTTCGTCTGTGAAGGTGAATCAGGGATCTCTGCTTTTGTTCCCGGTGGAAGAAGAGTGGCTGAAGATGACATTGGTGGCGGTCGAGGCAGGGTACCACCGGTTGCCATGGCGATGGCGACTGCGTTGCGGTAGGCTTCAATTGTTTCGTGATGTTGCTGCCAATAGAATGGTTGAATGAGTTATCAATGAAATACTACTGAATTCTAGAACACTAAAGTTATTGAACACGTCTCAGAAATCTGAGCATGGTTTTCACATTCTTTAATTTACCTTGTGAATGTGCTCTAAGTCGTTTGTTGATTTGGTGGCAATGATCACTTATGTAGGAAGTACATTATAATCAAACTTCTAGTTATCTACAGTAACATTTAAAGGGTTCGTATTATGCAACTGATTGTTCAGGATAGTGTGTAACAAACAGAACGATAAAGTTAAACATTTAATCGTTAACTAGATGCTAACAATTCAACAGTCTTTCTAGACATTCTACTAGCTTCGGAACGCAGCTGACTTGAATATGTTGTACGATTTGTAGGAAAACCTGACAGCATTGCAGGAAATGTCAATCAAGTCAAACTATCAACAAAAAATCTCGAAATCTGACAAGTTGTAGGAGGGATTTTATCCCTTTCATTACAAAAAATCTATATTTTTTTGTATATGCCTTGTTTTAATCGAACAGTGAATCTGTTAGCCGGTCTTTGAAAATGTGTTCGTCTCGATTAGCTAAAAACTTGGTTGAAAGTTCAATAGATTTTGTCTAATTTGTCATTCATACAAAAGTTGTTGCAGAAAACTTCTCTGTTGTAAACGTGAAGTAGGATTTTTAGTACGGATTTGAAAATTGAAACGCTGTGTAAGCAGGCTTTGATTTGTGAAAGATTTTGATACAGTTTGTTCACTTTTCAAGAGTACCATCATATAAATACAGTGACTGTTAGGTATACTAACTTGAATTTATCAGTCATCAGAGGTTACAACCACACAGAACCATTGGTCTAACTGAGTTCTGTGTTGTCTTTCTGTTGATTAACATACAGAACCGTGGTTTCGAGTCTGTCCACCTAACGAACTGAACTATCGCTCAGTTGCCTAAACCGAGCACTACAAGTGACCATCGTATTTGAATTTTTTAATGGTACTCATCATAAATTGATAATCAATTTCTTTCGCACACTCTGACAATAGTATGACTGATCACACACACATGTGTGAGTAGTTACAGTTGTTCATAAATAAGAACACAGTCACAGTGTGTCGGTAGCAGACTACTAATTTCAACTTCATCTCACATCAGTAAAATTGATTTCAAATAGACTTACCCCTAAGTGAGTTTTCAAATTTCCTTTGGTAGAGAAACGTTTCTCACAAATGATACACACAAATGGACGTTCCTCTGTAGAAGAGAAAACGGAAGGAAAAGACTAAATTTTGCTCAAAATTGGCTTTATCAGGTAACATTGAAAGACCATCTCAATTATACTAAAAATTGGGCTATATCTTTTGCTTAAATACTAAGTGAAATTTTTTGGATGCCTGCGCTCTGATTTAACCGAATGTACCCCTCAAATATATAGAAGATACTGCCTCAATAATGTTTTAGTAGCTTTGTGATGTGGATGTTGTTTGCTCTGACCAAATCTTTGAGCTCACTAATAAACCAAAAACAAATGGACCAGAATGCAAACTAACAACGACGACAAATGGTAATTTACTTAGTGTGGCGTCACGTGATGTATACTGTCATGCTCCATATCAGATAAGCTCAACTGACTACTGGTGAGTAGTTATGCAGTTTGGTTTATATGAATTAAACGTCACTCCCAAGTGATCGCAGTTGTCACATTCCCATAGAACTTCCATGTAACCCCTTTCGAAAAGGAACACTAAGTTTGAGTTTCGATTCTGTTAGAGCTTATCAGTAGTATCACGTCTGGGACCAGAACTCCAGTTAGGTTTTCATGAAACAACCGTATTGACCCATACGCTCTTGATTTCATATTAAGCCCAACTGGATAATTGTAATGAGACGCTCAGCAAAGTTGGCCTATAAGCAGTTATCAACTGGTTCAGTCGTCTCGAAAGAGAACGTAGTGCTTGTTCTGTTACCTTTAATTGATCACCCTAAGAAGAATACATGAGAATAAGATAGCTGCGATAAATCGTCAGTAATGTTTAACTTACATAGACCCTCGGCCAACATTGTTGGTTGAACTATGTGGCTTAGACTCAAAGACCACCGTGATATGTCTGAAACATCTCACATTAACTTACTGTGTACAATAGTGCATAAATATACAATACTTGATCTACAAAACTGACTGATTTGTTCTAGACATTTGGCAATGCGCAGGCGCTCTATTGTATAACAGTTATTCTAGTACATAACACTTGCAGCTAACAGATTTACACTTGGAACTACCAAACAAATGATACTATCACCGACCAGAAAGAGGCTTCCCATGGTAACTCACCGGTATGAACGCGATAATGCATTGTCAGAGCACTTCGACAACTCAAAATCTTGTTACACACACCACACTGATTTGGGGCTAGGGTTCGTTGGAATCTATCGGCCAACTGACGCCAGAGAATATTTTGTGAAGGGTCCACTTTCATGAATTGTTCCAAATAGTCTTCTGAGGGACGAACACGGGTTCCACCTGGAGAATTCGGTCGTATATTGTTCGAACGTGCTGATGAATCGTCTGTTTCGAAATCGTCAATCATTCCGGAATCTGGATTCAATCCTCTCGCGTAGGCGGATACCGTGCCGTTTTGGATTACCGATAAATGGTCTGGCAAAGAATGGGAGGTACTGGAGAGATTGGGACCGGACGGCATAGGAGAGGACCAGGAAGACCCGATCGAGAACAATGGTTGTGATACTGCTTCGGTTGTACGCAGATCGGTAAACAGTGGGATCTCTGAAAAACCAGGAGTTGTTGCAAATGATTTACTAAATCTCTGATCAGGGCTGGTCAGAGCGTTAGGTACTGCCCAGGTGGGTTGGAGGTCTGTCTGACCGAACGGTCCATGTTCGGAATTCTGTGCCAAGGCAGCAGCATATGCGGCAGCAGCCCAGAAGTCCAAAGAATTGGTCGTCGGATTTAGAGGAGCTGATGTTGGTGTGTCTGCGAACTGTATTTTGGCCGACATGCGGTTGGAATATTCTATGCTTACAGTAGATGCTGATGAACTGGGGAGCGTGCATGTTTTATTGAACATCGGAACATCGTTTATCGATGTCACGGATTTGTTTCTGGAATTAGCGGACAAATTAAAATCTCGGTCACCGGATATATCACGTGAAATACTCGGTTCCACATTTTCTTGGTGTTCTATACTTTCTTCACAGTTAGAACTTTCACTAAAGTCCCAAGGTCTATGAAGCACATGAGCTGTTGTGTTTGCAGTATGAACAGTCAAATCTAAAGCAGTTTCACCAGTCTGATCAGCGTGTTTCGCATTTGGACTTGTCAATTCCGGACCAGTCCGATTTGTTTGTACTTCGAGACCATCCATGTGAGAAATTAGGCCTAACTGTCCAACTTCTTTTAGAGCCTCCACAGTTGGAGGGCTGACGCGTCTTTCAGGATGAGCGCCCCGATACAATTCTGGTGATCCATCCGAATGAACTATGGAAGGAGGGTAGTGAACAAGGTTGAACGAAGGAAAGAAGAATAAGGTTTTAACATGTCACGTGAAGATCATCAACAACAAATCCTCAAGGACAAATCTGTCAGTAACATCTAAATCGACAGTTCGTATCGGTTAGTGGCGTCAGTTGCACTCTATTTAGTTGGATCAATTCAACGGTGTAAAGATATGAATGATTTGGTTCAGAATCTATCAGAGATATGTTTGTTTTATTAAATCACCGATTGGAACAATTTTTCACGCAAAGGATTTTCAATTGTTAAGAAAAATAAGTCCTCGCGGTTGATGCGGTAATTACTGATTAATAGTGGAGAATTTTGGTTTTTGTGCATAAATTGAACATCGCCCATAATTGATCACAGCTGTCGCATTCCCATAGACATTCTAGTCGGACCCTTTCAAACAGAAACACAAGACCCGAGTTTCCATCTTGTTGCAGCTCGTCAGTAGTATATATCTTTGCTGCATTGACCGGGACTAGAACTCCGGCCACGCTTTCACGAGGCAACCTTTTTTACCACACATCAGACACGACCGAATTATCATATTTGAACGTTCACTGATATGTGTTTGCGATTACTTTTCAGATTACCCGAACGCTTCGAGAGGAGACATAGTAACTGTCTTATCAACAACGTTTCGAACTCTAATATTCCAGTTCTCAAAAACTCCCTTCATACAGTCTGTTAACCGTCAGTGAGATTACGTTTTTACTCATTCAGGAAAAAACATTGTCGTTCGATTGAAATTGTATGAAATTTGTGATTATAATAAACATGAACTATAAACACTCCAAAATTCATCATCTATAATTAAGTATGCCTATATAAAAACAGAACTGAATAATCACACATTGAAAAACTTCAGTCATCATCGGAGTGTGTTTGTGGAACCTACTTTCACCGTCCCCTCCAGACCGGAAAAAAATACAGAGATGAGAGAGGATGGGTTTTATCAAAAAATGTCAAACATGATTATGCAACACACAAATAAAACATTTGTCGCTTATGATAATGTGCTAAAAACATGGCAGTTGATGAAAAAAATCCAACATCACATCAATGATGTATGTACAGCTAATAAAACACACGACACACTGTGTGAGCTGACATCACATTGTAACGTCATTCGATAACAGTACATGTGAATACAAACAAACACACCAACACATTGTGTATATATCTGGTACAAACGAAGATTTCGCATAACTAGTCCTTCAAACGATTTTTTATACCGATAATCAGGGGGATGACGCAATATTCACGATATCTGATGTAATTTTAACGTTATTCTAAGTAGTGCATCTACAGAAATTTTGCCCGTGAATAAACACCTCCAACTTATCAAATAGACTGAACATCACCGACAACTAATAGCGAATATCTTATTTCCACGGACTTTCTAGTCGGCCCCTTTCAACGTATCCGATCAGATAAAGTAATCGATTGGTAGCAAATAGTGGTATGTGTTGATTTTAACAAACTGAATCGAAAATTGTTTCACTGCTTGATTTTAACAAAAATGAATCAGATATTCCACTGTTAAACCATTCTACTGTTCAACAGTTGACTGGAATGCTTGACATATGAACATGAGTCTATTCGCAACACTTAATAAGGCACTACTGCTTCGCCGTATTTTAGTTCTTCCGTTTGGTTTTTATTGATTTTTATTCTTCCTAATAAAGTGTTCTGCTTTTTGATTTTCCCACGTCATTGGTGATGTGAGTGGCTATCCTAATCACAGTAACTACTGGTCGGTTTCCTGACTGTTGCGACTGAATGATACGAATTTGCCGTAATAACCGTGCAAAGTTAAACAGTTATATCGACAGACTGCGTGCCAACGAACTAAAGTTACTCTGTCTTCAAAAACAAAACTCAAAGGATCAGTCTTCTAGCGGATAAGAATTTGTGATTGTAACCCGAACAGTTTTCGAATCAAAGCCTGATCAGAAGCAAAGCTGTCAAGACAAAGTGTCGATTTGAGATTGTGTAACAATTACCGTTCCAGACAGTTGTGATCGTGATTGACAACCTGAGATGGACTGTGTTCAGACTTACTGACGAAGTGTGAACAAGTTGAACAACACCAATATCAACCTTTCTGTCTCAAAGCGATACTCATAGGATCGGTCTACTCAGGTCGTAACCACAACGATTGTCCTTTCAAGATACTGTTTAACTCAGTCAGCTCAAATAAGGTCAATAACGGCTGTGGAGATGGCGTTGTGAAGTAGTATATGTTGATGAATACTCTATCGGTGACCGTACACTTGGTGTATACATTTGGAGAGTGTTCATACAAACTTTTTCGGCAGCAAACTATGTAAGTTACAACCATGCAATTAGGATACTAGGTGATCTCATACTATTTATGAACAAGTCAGTTTCATTAATCTTCAGTGTCTCCAGTTAACAATGTATTTTATCATCACTAATCTTTCTGTGCAGAACGAACTGAAATCCATTGGCCAGTTTGTAATTATCCATATATGTGTAAAAAGTAACTTCAAATGTTGCTGTGGATTACCATTGTTAACATCAGCTGAGTGCTCACGAACATGAATAACACCTGAACAGAACAGGAAAAATTACTCAGCTCATAATGAGCAACAAAACTTTTGGACTAAATGTCTACGAATGAGCAATCAAACTGGGGCGATCTGTTAGAATAGGATCGGATCGGTATCAGTGGATATCCAGAAATCAGACACATAGATTTATCAAAGAAACGAAAATATCACATGTTGCAGTGATTTTGTCATTCAACGTAGGAAAAAATAGGTCGTAATTTAAACACCCATCTACCACCAAGAATAGTCGTGCAGATAATGAAATTTCCTTCCAAAGCTACCAACCGTCCAGATTACTGCACAAGGTAGTACGTACTCTGATCATAGGCAGTACGGTAGAATCGAGACAATGAGTTCATCCGTTAGCTACATTCCACAAACAGTTCACTATCCTTAAGATCCGAATTAGAGCCAATGAATCTGGTGTCACCGATGACGAGATTAGTACGGCCGGTAGTCTCCATGATTGTGCTTGGTGCCAACTACCGAACGCCATTTGACAGATTCTGTTTGATCTGTACACCACCTACTCACCCACGGTTTCCTTGATGCTGAGTAAATTATGAACCAGGCGACTTACGATTAGCGCCACGTTTGGTCGATGTAGATACCACTCGCTTGACTAGGTTAGAAGGTCTTCGGTTTCGTTACATATACAACCATACAGAAAGGCGTCATCTGATCTAACAATAAAACGTTCAGTTGCAATAATCAAAGAGAATGGACTTTAAATCATGAACGTTCCGGTACTGTTCCTCACAATGGTTTTTCACTGTTGGTTTATCAATATTCAAGCAATCGTTTGCCACACCTTAGGCACCTGTACCGTACGCTTCAGTACAAGTTACCATATACACGTAAACCACACTAATGTGCATGTGTGGCTCCATAACTGTACGCTTTCTTTGAGAATTCGGTTCTAAGTGCATAATCTCTTGTTCGAAAATGATTCCATCCTGAACTTCTTTCGGCATTCTATAGATGGATTTTAAAAGGGATGATCCACTCGTTTGTAAGTTGCTCTGAATGTTAGCATCAAAGAAACCGTTTTCTATCAAAAACGGAATGCCGCCATACACTCGTTTGATTGTCAATTACTTTTCTTAAAGTCGAAGAATTAGTGAATCGGCTATTGTTTAAATGTACTGACCTAAGACCATTTTGATGTTGGTGCTCAAATGGGAAGTGATGACACCAGTACAACCATCAGTATCATTCGATCCAGAAAGAAAGAAGCTTCTAATTCTAGTCAAGTATCGTTGACCATGCAGAGTAACAAATGAGCTAATTTTCTTTGTTTTGCTCTTCTTTTCATGCAAATTGAATTAGTAACAAAGTCATTTGTTAGTTTTCAACTTTAAGAGTGGTAAGTTCGATTAGTGATGCCGAAATTGCAATGAAAGTTAAGCATTTTGTTAGTATTCGTAGTGGTTTCATTGTTGAGTGAATCGGCTAACAATGGTCACATGTTCGAACCCCACCAAATGTTAGTAGTCTGCGTCTGATCGCCAACCACACTCACACATGTTCTACCTTTTTAACAGAAGTGTTTCATATAATAGAAGACTGATGTCCTCAGGATAAAGAAACCTGGAAAATGCTCCGTTTAGATTAGGAGCTATACCTCTAATAGTTACGTGTTAGTTCGCAAACAGTTATATGACCAAACAGACTGTGCTATGGAGAGAATGACTGTGACGTTGATTTATGTGGGAGAGTGTTGGCCGCGTGGACCATTGCGTTCCACTCGAAACAAACATCGGTTCCATAGAGTTACGTCATTGTATCGAACATACATGTGTTTCAAAAGGTCAATACTTCCTTTAAAGTGTGGCTTATCTTCTTTTTACCGTACTAGCGGTAATGGCATTGTTGAGGGGAGGTGGGGGGGGGAAGATAACATTTCCCCCCTTATTTAAAAAGGCGAATGACATCATTGGAAAAATGATGCAGCTTACGTAACTGTAGGCCATGATAAGGAAATTTAATGTTGCCCTTATTCAATTAATGACAATCAAGCCCCTCTCCTGGAGAAACGAAATGACGTCAATGAGAATATTTGTGTATAACCGTTTGCCCAAGGTCACTGAGACGTAGTGTCATAATGGACAGTATCTCCGCCCACTCTACTGGGAAGTGGCCGTTCTAATTAATTTGGATTGAAGACTCTCGTCATAGTTGCTACAAACGGAACCACTCGTGAGGTGATCTAGCACAACAGAATGCTTGAACAACTGTCAACCTCTGCTACTTTCTGTTAGCTTGTCTACACCAACATAAAGAATACTGATCTGTAAAGAGAGTTTCGGTCTGACATTACAAATAGTGAAATACATCCAAATACGCTTCTGACGCAAAACAAAAAAACTTCTGAAAGAGAAGCTATTGACTTGAGATCGACGGTGATAACAAAAGGCAGGTTCCAATAATTTGCTGCTGAAAGATACTTAGTCGTTCACTGATTAAGATTTCCGTGAATCAGTTGAAAATTTGCCTTGTAACTGCCTTTCTTGCTCTCCTTCCACGAACCATCCCCTTTGAATGCTTTCGCGGTGGAGGCTGAAAGTAGTCTTATCCTGTCAAATGGTTTGTATTGCTAATCGATAATTGCCAGCGAACGAATAACTTTCTTTGCATTATATTTTAGTTTAATTTCATAATTTCAGCTAGCAAGTGTCAGAGTCAACAGTTGACCAACTGGTTAAGAGGTTATGGTCAAAAAGGTATTGACAGCGACGAACTCTACAGATATACGAATCTTAATATGCCACAACCGTGATGTGTTTTCAATGTCCACCAAAACCATCAGAGTGTCAATTTGAGGTTCACTGCTCGCCATCCAACTTTGCAAGCACATGAAATCTTTATGTCGTAAGCAGTCTATATTTTTGTAATGTCAACTGTTTCTATTCTTATTTATAACTGAAGAGAGTAAAGGAAATGTTATCATCTCATAATATTTACTCCTTTATTATTGACGAACAAGATTAAGAGAACTCAATTTTCTAAACACTTGATACACCGGGCTTTTTAGGAAGTTAGTCATCGTAGTTTCTTTTCGGTTCAGCAGATTCTGTTTGCCCTATGCAATTCAATGCCACTCGAAAACTCACATACAATAGTACAGTTACACATCTCCAATTCCCACCATTCAGACTTGCTGAAATAACGTGTTTGCGACCCTCAGTAAAATGATGCCGATAGCCACAATGTCTACCCAATTGTAACGAAAATGACGGCCGTTGTATGACATTCGGATACTATACTGATTACTGATGAGTAGTAGGAGATTTTGATTTTCATATAGATTGAACAGGACAGTGAGTCGCCTACCGAGACTATCGGGCAACCTGATCACTACTCACATGCGAAAGTGGTTGAGCGTCCACATATGATAATTCGGTCGTGCCTAATGTGAGATCAATGGTGCAATCGTAAACACGGTTGCCTCATGAAAACGTGACCGGAGTTCTGGTCCAGGCCAGCGTGACAAAGGTATGTACTACTGACGAGCTCTAATGAGAACGAAACTCGAGTCTTGTGCTTCTACTTTTCGAAAGGGACTGATTGCAGTGTCTACGGGGATCCAACAGCTGTGATCAATTATGGACATTGCTCGTTCTATATGAAAACCAAAATCTCCTACTACTCACCACTAAGTAGGATATTAGTTTGCATAGATTCAGAGACTACTGTCAAGAACGAAGAATGGTCCTTATCATATTCTCAATACTGCTGAACATTGTTAGTGGTGTCATCTGGTGAGTGAAAACACCCATGACGAGAATCTTCTCTAATGGCTATTCTCAGTG
>LUCH01003245.1:37344-68402 GCA_013368495.1 Paragonimus heterotremus | reverse complement strand
CCGTAGGAAACCGAAACGTAGCCTAAAGGCTGATTACGAGGCTTGGTTGGTGAAAAATGTGAAATGGAATTTTTTTTTGCTTCAGTAAACATCGGCACACTCTTCAAGCTATAGTAAGCCACGATAAGTGCAGAAGTTTAGAGCAGTGGACGGAACACTGTGGGTCAACTTGGCTGGCCTCCTGCTTCTGCTGTGTTGCCACCACAAACTTGCAATGTAACAACCTGAGCGGTAAGTTTAGTACCACCCACTGAAACTGTGGTTTACACCTGCATTTCGCGTCTCAAACGTGATAAGGCTGCTGGCCTAGATGATCTGCCGGCACTTTTCAAAAAAGGTGGGTAGGCGTTAGTAGAGGTTTTTACCCAGTTCTTTCAATTTGTCTGGACAATGGAGATCATCCCTCTATGCAGCGGTCAGTCAACAATAGTTCTCACATTCAAGAAAGGTATTAGCGGCTCTTGCAAAAACTATAAGGGAATTACCTCGACGTCAGTCATTTCTAGAGTCCTGATATCCATTATACCTGGTCGATTCACTGAAGTTCGACAGACAAACATTAGGGGAGAACAGGCAAAGTTTCGCCTTGAGCGGGGATGTGTAGATCACATTTTTACTCTTCGTCAAATTTTAGAGCAGCGTCATGTTTACCGCCGGCCACCAATTGCCGTATTTCTCGACTATAAAGGTGCGTTTGATTCGGTGGATCGATCAACACTTTCAGAGTCACCTAAACGCAGAAGTGCGCCGAACAAATATGTAAACATGATTTCGGCGGTTCACCTCCATACTTCAGCTCAGGTTAAGGTTTACGATAGGCTAACAGTTTCAGCACTAGAAACAACGTACGTCAAACCTGTCAACTTCCACCGTTCTTGTTTAATTTTGTGGTGGACGTTATAGTGGATGACTGTCTCCGACACTCACAAGATGCCGGCGTGTCCCTGCTACCTGGTGAAAGACTGACTGGTCTTGATTATGCTAGCCGCAAGGTGTTGCTGTTTGACGCTGTCTTAACACCACAAACTACGTTAAACGCTATTTCGCGTTCTATTAAATGTTTTGAAATAGACTTTGCAGCCTGAATATGCAATGTGCTTCTGCAAGATTGTTGTGATTACGTAGATTTAATGTTGAATAATGAAGTACCGGGATGCTACATCAGCGGCGACGGAGATGTAGGAAGTGAAATAGAAGTACGTATCTCTAAGACTAGGACAGTATTTGTCAATCTGGTGACACCTCTGGCGACAGAGAAGTAACCTTCTGAATCTTAATTGTCACATGTGTATAACGATTCTGAGATTTGTACTACTATGGCTGCGAAACTTGGCGGCTCAGGATAGAAGACCTGAACCGTCTCCAGGTATTTGACCACCGTTGTTTGCGTTCGATCGCTCCTATCAGGTGGCACCAACAAGTAAGCAATGAAGAGGTTAGGAAGCGGGTATTTGATACCAATTGCCAAACGATTTCTTTTGTTCACTCTTTACATTTGCACAGCCGTGCATGCTTAAGTCATGCACTACGGATGCTAGCTAGTCATCTGTCACACCGAGAACTCTTTGGCGATGGTGCGGTCGACTGGCGTAAGGTGCGAGGTGGACAGATGACGAGCTGGCTTAGAGAAATGAAGTCGTTCACGAAGGGGTCGACAACTGTAGGCCGTGTTCGTCTCCTCGGGTTGGGACCTAGCGACTCACTGAGTCGGTGGCGGCTAAACAAACTGAGTAGTGAAAACCGTGAAGAGGCTGTCTTACTGATGACGTTTTTTTTCACCTGCAGCTTGGTTTTTTGTTTGGAAGGTATAAGCACCTTGATGTTGAATGTTTGATTATAGACGTGACTATTTTGTTTAGTAATTAGGTCCCTTCCCTTCATTTCTTCTCTTTCTGTACAGGGTTTGTTTTGTGTTCCCGGTTGTGTAGCAGTTAAGCATCAGTGTGAACCACTGATGTATTGTTGACTGTGATAGTGATGATGATCAGCTTTGGATCGTGAGTTAAGATCGTTCAAGGCTTCTTAAAAAGTTGCTGTATCATTCGCCAGTTTTCTGTCGTAGATTATTAGTACTATGAGTGCTCTAATGGCGTCGGATGATTTCAAGAACGAAGAACATGAACAACAGGGGACCCTGAATAAGCCCTTGTAGAATGTCGTTATTGACACAGAAACAGTCAGATGATTATCTATTCACCTTGTTACTGAACGTGCGTCCAATTATTTACTCTTCTGGCCACCCCAAAGAATGTTACTCGAAACCCTTTTTTTGCAACTTCCGTAGCAGGACGGAGTGATCATCTCCATCGAAACCTTCAAAAAAAGGGTGGTATTACATCTATAAGCGGTCCCACATCAGCAATGTTGATTCGAAATCCACTAGCAACTGATTGCGTGAGCAATTTGGCCGTTCGCCGGCGCGTATTCCGGAATGCACGGGATGCGCGATCAATTGGTCAACTAATCACGGTACACAGCTTGAGGTGGTTGGGTCATGTTCTCCGTATGCCAGCTGAGCGTTTACCATACCGAACATTATATACTGAGACCACCAACAATTGAGTAAAACTGCGTGGTGGTCAACCAACAACGTGGTCACGAAATATGAAGACCTTGACTGCTCCATTGAGCAAAGTGGGTAGGTGTCGCCTGCCTGGATGGGGTCCTCGTGATCACTCAAACCGCTCGTTAGAGACGCTATCCGAGATGGTGATGTGTCGCAGTCAATGACGTACCTGTATTCATACCGTTTCTAGTTCTTCCGCTTAGTCTTCCTTTTAGTAACGTTTTCTTCTAGGATATTCCACGTCACTGTTGAGGTGAGCGGCGGCCCGAGCCACAGTACCTTTTGGTCAGGCTCATGGCTGTTGTGATGCTGATGATGAGCAACCAACAGAGGTGTGGCGCATAAATATCTTTTACAGACACCATGCTGAGCCTGAACGCTGAGTTCACAGTTCGCCGCTTCGACTCTGTTGATCGTCTGGCCAATTTTTTGTTACCTATGAGGTTACTGGTCGGGGTGAAGTAACTGTGCTGTAAAACTTTCTTGAGCCATATTTTCGTTAATTCGAAATCTGTCTTGTGATCAGTCTTTATACTCGTATTCTAGGAAATGCCTCATTTTATACGAGTGAAGATATAATCAAGACGAGATAGTCCTTGTCTTACGCATCACCCAGTAGAATCCTGAACAGGTTGATGTAATCCAGTGTCCATTTTCACCCCGCCAACTTCATTTAATAGACGTGCAGTTAAAGTCACTACATCACCGTTATTGTCATCAAGCCGAACACGGTCGAATACAGGCTGACAAATGAGCACGCTGAACAAAAAGGACGTTTGTTTCGTCATTCATTTATTTGTTTGGTAGCAGATCTTAGTGTATATTCAAAACGTCATGAATTTACCGCTAGCGTGTCTCTTCTCGTGTACTAACGTTTGTATGTGATTAAATTTTATCTCTATATATTTTCTTTCTGTTCTATCTGACAAATGTGTTATAAGACCCGGTGCGAAAATACCTGCTGTTCGCTAGCAACGTTTTCCGCCATGGTTCATATGCGTTCCAGAATCTAATGTGTCGATTTTTTATCCCTCGTGCATGTGTTTCAGAACTTGATGTCCTCGTTCATCCCGTAATTCCTCTGATAAACCCTACTCTGATGAACAGGGTTACTTCGTTTTTATGGAATCACTCTCAAAAGCTTGCCTTCGGCTCAGTTGGAATTGCAATCGGCACCACCTACTTTTTCCAGCCACATTTCGAAATGCTGTCTCGATGGGCTCTTGTCCAAACCGATGGAATATCTGAAGTCAAACCTTCTGATCGACTCGAACGACTGTTAACTGAAGTACCTATTCCCGTTTGGCGCACAGTCATCTCATATCTTTAGGTTAGTAGAAACTTCGTACTGAATGAGAAGATCAAATGTGATCTCGACTTATTTCTCACCAAGTCTGATCATGTGTTTTCTGTGGGTTCCGTGCGATCGGCCGGTTACGCTTTTATTGGATTGCCAAGGTTTGCTTCTTATTCGGATCCTTCGGAAATATCAACAGAGGACTTCGGTTTTTACACGTGAGTTCATTTCGGTGTAATCCAATTTCTTAGCCAGATACTAACCATCCACAATTGTTAATCACTTCCTGTTATGCATCAACCGTTTGTGGTAGGGACGTGTTTAATAAGTATGAAGAAACACAATATTAAATTGATGACGGTGACCAGCACCGGAAGTTTGCGCGATATATTTGGTAGAAGTTGGCAACATCTTTGTTGATGCGTACTTAACGTCGTTTGTATAACAAAATTAAACTGTAAGCCGCAAACGCTTCATTTGAACTAATCTCTTTCGAGCTCCAATCCGAATATCAGTAGTAAAAATGTTAAGTCGGCTGTAATCAATGGAAAAAAAATAATGTATCTAACTGGAGTTATTTACCCGGATAAGACGTACTGCAAAATTTAGCACAGAACGTCCGCGTCGGTCCAACGTCGTACTGAATAACGAAAAAAAATAGGTGCGAGAGGCAAAACCGACAAGTCAGTATGTTTCGGCAGAGCATACGTGTGAATCAAATGTTTGGAGGCCAGACATTTGGAAGACCTATTATTCTCGGGGCAGTCGACTGACTTTGCAGTCGGTCACAAGAAAATCGATCACCGGCGAATCAGTTAAGTAACCAAACAGAACAAATGCGGGTAAACTAACGCACTTGACTATAAACGAAAAACCGGGATTAACTTTGGGGGAGGGAGTTATGAACAGAGTCAGTCTGTGATTATGTATCGGCGTCGCGGACGTTTGAGTGAACAAAGCTCAATTTGGTGAAATGTCTTACTGAGGGAGTTATCAATCAGAGTCATTGTCTACTTTCGAGGTGATCAGGCAGTCTGGTCTTTGCCTACAGGCTAGTATAGCTGAGCGCTAAGATATGATAATCCGGTCACACTTAATGTGAGGTCGGTGGAACAGTGTTCAACACAGTTGCCTTAGTAGAACGTGGCCGGATTTCAAGTCCCGGTCGTGGTAAAAATATGTACTGCTGATGTGCGATAACAAGAGTGAAAGTGGCCGAGTAAGAAGTCTGTGTAAACGCGAATGCTGTTAGCAGTTCCAAGTAATGTTCACCTGATGTTTCTGATCCGTCAGATATTGAGATAGCAGGTTACCTGGCAGTTTCCACTTGTTTGGTCAAGCATTTGCGATCATACAGTGTTCACGGGCCACAAGCTTTGTATTACATTTTGGATCCCAGATAGCCCAACTGCCAGTATGAACAGGCTATTATTATTATTATTATTATTATTATTATTATTATTATTATTATTATTATTATTATTATTATTATTATTATTGCTATTATTTTCTGTAGCTCAGTGATCGCGACGCCTACCATTAACCATACTGTCAAGGGTCGGAAACCCATTCATTTGGAAAGTTTCCGTCTACCAATAGTATCCAACTGTCACTGAATGTGTTTTATAATTGAAAAGATCTACTGAACACGAGTAGTTGGTCCCAAATCTTTTTCGGAAAGGGACGTATGTATAACTTCTTGATTGCATACATCATTTCATCCAGGTAATAACATTCTTGGGAAGTTTTCCTCTTCGTATAGATGCATACATCCTCCATTCTTCTCAACTTCTTAAACCTACCAAAAACACGGACGAAGAACATATGTGATCGATCACTGAGATCACTCTGGGCGTTCAATTAGACTGACATAATCAACGCATCGTGCATGCTTAAAGTGATCTTACGGACCACTGGATAGCAGACGCATTGTATAACGAGTGGATCTGTGAAGTGCGAATCAGTTGCCTGATTGTTTGTCCTTCACACACGCGGTGGTTGCCCGTATGGGGTCTCAATTGGCCTGTTCAGGTGATTCGATTCTACATAACACTCAGTGTACGACGTCTTATCGTTCAGTCCACTCTCGTTTTCTTGCCCCTCTCCCTTAGAAGCAATAAATTTGAAAGACACCTGGATAACATCCCTCCAATACTTAGGTGCTGTCCTTATTAATTTATATTGAGAATTACTGGGCTCACCAAAAGCAGAAGGATTCCATTTCGTTGACCTTAGAAGATACCTCTCTTCTTTGCAGACGGACAACTGCGGAAACGTTTCGAATTATCAGAAGTTACGTTCGAACGTGTATTTTTCTTGCCAACGTTTATTACATTTTTTTCAAACTTTAAACCTTTTCCTGTATCCCACATACCAAAGCCTTGCTGAAATACATCACTTTCTGTCGTTAGGACCGATCGAAGTTAAAGGTTTATCGCCTCACTCTTATTGACTGTTAATTGCATAAATGTCGTAATGTTGCCGCCTGTGGTATGGTGTAGTATGCAAGTATAGTATCCTAACCGTACCGGTCTAATTGAACGTTGATGACACCCTCGGCGATAGAATGTCTACATCTGTTATCCGTATGTTACCTGCTTAGCTTTCAGATTAGATTGGGGAGGGTTGTTTTCGCCTTGTATGTAAGTTTCACTGGATTTTCCTGTCGTCTGGAAAGAAAGTCCGACCGTGAACTATCAATCGATAAAGCCTGTAACAAGCTGATCACAGCAGCTCTTTTTCACCGTTTGTGGTGTCTTTGTCATACGCCACGCATGCCAGTGATCACCTTTGCATTCAGATAGGCCTTTCGGAAAAAAGCACTAGAATCAAGTTTCGCTCTTGTTAGAGCTCATCAGAAGTGCTTATCCTTGTGTGGTCGGAGTTTGCACTGTAATCCTCGTACCTGTGAGACTAGCGTTAACCACAACGCCAGTAACTTCACAATAGGCATGACCGAATAGTCGATTGCAAACGCACAACGACAATCTTGCATGAATAGTGTTAATCTTGCCCGATCATTTCGAAAGGTGACTGAACTGAATCGCTCTGTTCCACCCAATCGATGACCCTGTGATCAGCACTTCTCAGTTAGGTTGAAATAACTTTCTTCATCGAACCAACCAAGCATGTTTTTTGCTGGCATGCTACAAACGCCGCATTCGGTTATCGTTAATGCTTGGCGTTTTGCATGGTCTTCGGTTGCATACTATACGTATGCAGTTCGGTTAAACACGTGGGTTGTTGTTGATGATTTAAAGACTGGGGTCATCTATTCCTCAACATTTAGCAATCCTCTGAGTCATAATTCGCTGTTTAGTAAAATGAAGCGTCGGCACTGTTCTGATTTCCTTGTGTCCTGTCTTGCAGTTCACCTACCAGCCTAACTCATTTTTTTCCGTCTTCTTATTTTCAATCGGTCATACTGATGGGTTTTCATTTCTAAAGCTTAGGTCTGTAAAACCATCATTTTAATTCTCATTTTCCCGTCTGCCTGTATATATTTTTTTGAACAGCCGCCACTTCCCATATGGACCTTACTCCCCAGTGGGTAAACAACGCTTAGCTCTAATGATTTTGCCGGATGATGCTTTGCGCTTCGTACTTGCTCGTGAGCTGGTACGTCTGGGTGCCAAATCACGGGATGGAACGAGTATAGCGGTCTCAGCGAGGACGAAGGCCATGTTCACTGTGGCTGGCATGGTTGGTGGTCTCTATGCAGCCTACCAGGTAGGTAAGTTTAACTCTTCATCCGTATTCCCAACAATCCTTTCTAGGATAAGATTGATGTAAGCATTCCGTGATGTATTTGCATTGTATCTCGGAAAGAAATAAAGGTAAATCACACGTACATAGTTTAATTTGAACTTTTGACCATTCGTGAGTAGTCTATTCTGCCATCCAACTTCCCATTTAATGATGAACCTAACCCAGCTGACCACCGGTACACTCACTGTAAATGCGTACAATACATCTTCGTCAGTTTCTTTACTGCTGGATGACAATCCCTCATCATCATTGGTTGTTCAGTCGTTGTTAACGTCTGCATATACTATTGTTTGGCCGTGAAAGATAGGGATGATCATAAGCATTTCTGTTGCTGCCTACTGTACGACCCTACGGCTGAGCGCTTTCGTTAATAGTTTGTCATTATTTTGTTATCTTTGATGATGACGTCAATGATGAGGATGATGGTGATAGTAATGGTGACAATGATGATCATTACATATTCACTGTGCACCTATCATTTGTCCGTTTTCTACCAAAATCGTACGTTTAAAGTTAGTTGAACCACTGTTGTTGCTTCAAGGGTGGCTGTTCAGGTGTTGTGAAGTTGACAGTTGCCGCTCAAGAAACACCGACAGTTCAGTTCATTAATTGATTTACTGTTGTGACAACTTACCACAATTCTTCGTCTTCCAGCTGCCATGAGTGTTGTGTCAGACGGAAGTTTATAAACGCTTCAATCACTTTGAATTGATGGACATTACTTATATCATGATCATACGATTAGAAGAAGGTGCCTGTTCAATTATGTCGGGTGATCACAGTTTGCCAGATAACCTAGTGCAATCAGATGAGCTAAGCGTAAGTAAATCAAGGAAAAACAGTTAGTAAACCGCGCCTGTCAGCATTAAGTCAGTTGCTCGAAGTTCACCTTTTTGTTTTTACTGTTTATGTGGATTTTTTCTTGAACCCCGAAACAAACGGATAAGTGGATAACCTAGAAAAAAGCAAACCAAAGTTTTGCTTGTAATTTTAAATGTGCTTATTGAGTTCTCCTGTAAACATTTCGCCTTCTTTCTGGTTTTAATGCTAGAAGATACTTATAAAAGGATCCTGAAAGAAGTTTTGTGTAGGTAGTTGTATATATGGTGTCATGAAAATTATGGCCGGGACAGTTTAGCGTCGTACGTTCCAAACCAAACAGACCTCCGGATAAAAGTTACGATGCATGGGTTTCGCAGGACCTGATACAACCGATTTCTGGTGTCAGTACCATCATGCAAATAGGAAACGGTGTTGTCAGTGAATGTATTGTCTACACTTCTCACTCTCGTCCATGGTTATCACGCCACATCTGATACCAAGATAAACAGGGTATGGTAGGCTCACGCATGAGTTGACGGTTTAACGAGGTCCGTATATGGGGTATTCGGACGGGGGTTCAGCTCGTATGTTGATCACAACTGATCTTACGGTGGGAGGCCCATCGCACGGCCGTAACAAGACCGATGATCGCATAAGCCAGCGCGAACTCTCAGGCAATTATGATGTAAGTATTGAGTAGTTTCAATGCTTAATTCGAAACGAACAGAAATTCCTCGGTGTTGAGATGAAGAAATGCAGAATCTCTCTGACACGACTGCAGACTACCACTGTGAAGTCTACCACTAACAGTAGTTTGAACGTATATACACATATTCCTGTCTATGTTTCAACCTTACGAGAAAGGTTACCTCAAAGCTACAGTCGAAAGACTTTACCGTGCCAAACAGGTAACTGCAGAGGTTCAAAGATAAACGATGCTTGTTGAGAAGAAGTCGAACGGTGAAGTTACAGAAACCAATGAATGTCGCTTGTCTCAAAGTTTGCTTGCACCTGTTCCCCATGGTATTTATAATTTTCTTGAAACCGCCCTCATCTATTTCGAATCAATTTATCATAATGAAGCATGACATAGGACCTGATGCGGTCGCCCTCAACAGATTTGACTACCTATCAGACACAACGAAATTCAGAGTTGGTGTTCAGCCGAAAATCCGACAACACGTGAGTTGCAAACAACAGTGTTACATGGTCTTATCTCACCAGCGCCATACTGTAATCGTAAGCTAATTGGCTCGAAGACCCCACAGATGTATGGTCTTCCAGAAACTCATATGTTTGACTTGTCTATTCGACTTATTTTTACTGTGGATAACTCTTCATATCACCAACTTACCAAGTGCTTGGTAGACATTCTTAAACCTGTAGAAAATGAATTGTCGAAGCAGCCCCACCCCCCGAGCGCGTATAAATTCGTGCCAGTTAATAAAACGGTCAATATACTCAACAAAAACATGTTTCCTTGATGATCGGTCATTATTCACTAGCGTAGTCCATATTAAAATAGTCTATTTGTATGTGACTATATTTCGGCTCTTTCATATTGTTCTTTGTTTGATATATCTTAATGACATACTGATACTCGCGAAAGACCAAAATCAGCTTGAAGGCCTTCTGATTAGGTTTAACTCACTCTATATCATCACTCATTTCACTTGTGGATATGAGCACAATGCGTTACTTATCAGAATATATTGTGAGTTGATGAGGCTTGGAGTATACGGGAAACCTATACGAATCTGATAGCATCTTTACTTCCTCAGTTTCTCACCGATGTAGCATAAACGTTCCATAATTCGAACACTGTTCTGCCTAGTTAAGAAAGTATGCATAGCTGAAAGAATAGAGGAGGAATTATGATTACTTAAAGACATGGCATGTTCGAATGATTGTCGCAACGCGTTAATCGGAGATCACAGCCAATTGAGCGTTCCCGAGGCCCAACTATTGCAGTACAGAAGAGAACAGTGTTTATTGGGTTACCTTGCAAAGGTGAAAGCTCAATGATAAGGCTGAAGCGACGTCTCGAACAGAATTTGCACAGGACCAATAACGCCACTCACCTGCGTCTCATTGCACGCACCGTGAGCCCATCCTTGCCACTATCCAAGAGGCTGGATTGTTTTTTCCTCGATCAGTAATTGTATCTGTTTGCTCGCCTGCGACTGGGGTGACATTGGGATGATGGGCAGGTGGGCCATGGAACATCTGTCGAAATGGCTGTACCAATCAATAAGTCAACCAGACAATGGTTGTGTGCCAATCAGCCAAACTCTGTCTCATCGATCGTTAGTCACTTAACTGAGACCAGACACACAGTTGAAGTGATGTCAGTGCTCCGTGTAGTCAGAACGTGCAACCGGGTGAAACTGTTCAAGTTTATTGGGATCTTGTTAATCACTCGTCACGGGCCTTCGTTGTGTGCTCAGATGAACCTAACAGTTACATTACGTCTGCCTTGGTTTTCCTAACCAGGGTCAAGGTAGCTTTGGGATACCACTGATAATTATTCATATAACTTCAGTCAACCATTCGTTTATTTCATTTTAAGCGTTACGCCTCTGCGACTGAAAAGAGCATAAGCAGATGAATTCAACTCGCGAACTTCGTATCCTCTGTGTTAATCGAATTATAGGTTTACTCTCTGCTGTCGTGATGTCTGTCTGAACGTTGACGTTAGCTCACTTTCCTATTAATCTCTAGTAATGCCAGTCTAACAGATGACACCATTTCTCCACATACTTTGCAACTGAGGTGATTGGATGAGTGCGGTTGCGCTACTGTGTTGTTCATCAAATGGTCCGGTCTATTGATTTTTACGGAGCAATTCACATGCGCAGCGTGAATGGACAGGCCAGCTTATTGCACAGGTTGCAGCGGTACGCAGATTTTTGCGTCACAGCACAAGCGAACTGAATCAGTTTTCATCACTGGATGTTGCTTATCTGTTCCGATAACATGTCCAAACTTGTGACTGTTGGTCGATCCGTTGTTGGTTAAAAGAGCATAACTGACTTTGCAACAAGTGAAATGCGATTGGCAGTAGATAGTTTCGCCGTTTTATCCGAGCCGATAATCGGCTATCAGGAAGAAACACTTATTCAATCCACCCATGGTTTGTAAGAGGTCATTTTTGCAAACAACTTTTCCCGGTAATTCTCGTCAGGATTTTGTACTTACATAAAATATGTGCGTTTTGTTTATGGATCAACAAAACAAGCCACATGGATCGGTAAATGTCTCATAGGATGGGGCATAGTCTAATAGAGGAAAGTGGTGGTGATGGTGGTGCACGTGGGCGTTGCGTGTGGGCCAACGTCAGCTGACAGCGTTAATTGGTCCATGCTCGGCTGGGTTTCGTGTGGTTTCTAGAAGGATGACCAAACCTGTGGGTTACACCTGCTTTTCCCCCTTCTGTCGTCTTTGGTGCGGTGAGACGATTGACGAACGAGAACGGCGAGTAGCCTCATTGGTTGTACGTAATCCATAAGAAAAATGGCACTGAACTGCGATCAACCCTTTTGTTACATTCACGAGGCATTCACCACCGTAGACTTGTCTGATGAATTTCGAACGATTTTCGAAACCTCGTAGGCACCAAGATTGTCTAATTCTTCAAAAGCCGTTGCGCAAAGAGTAGGATGTTTTCAATGACAAACCGGAGCATGTCATAGTAATTGATCGACTAAGCCAAACACGGAAAATCCAAGATGTCGTGTACATATCTGCGTTCGCAAAGGACAACCTTTGCGCTTGACTTAACGTTTAAGGTAGAAGCCTTCTGAGCTGATAAACTCCGACTGCTTACAACAACGTTGCAGGATAATGGGTATCTGTTGAGATTTATCAACAGACACAGCCGGCAACGTGTAGCAGTAGACGAGGTTTCCATGGTTAGGAAGAAGAAATTCTACATTGAACTACCATTCAAAGGTGACAATTCTTCACTTCGTACAACAAAACGCCTCGTCGCCTCTATTAAACGAGCATACAGTGCGGCTGAAATCGTAGTCGTTAAACGAACTCGTAAGCTACCTATACCTTCAGTAAAGAGAGAGCAACCTTTGGCGCCAACTCACACTATATTTATCAATTTGTGTGTAACTGCGGCAAAAGTTACATTGACAGAACCGATAGGTGCTTAAACCCTAGGATGAAGGAATATTTGCAGAAATTGGTTCAGGATGTGACTGCGCAGTCCACTTCCAGTGTAAACACGAAGGAATAAGACCAGTAGGTTTGTGAATGGGGTCTTTCTGTCCAGCCGGCCAATGCTGGTTAACCAATTGAATGGCTAGCACGAAAAGGAAACACTTATCGCTCGGAAAATAAACAGAGGGAGAGACTGCAATGACAAGATCTAAATTGAAAAGAAAAATATGCAAAGTGTAATACAAGAAGCATTTCAGTATATGAGTGCATGTTATTGCATTCCAGGGAGGATCACGTTGAAAAAACAAGAATCAAAGTTGGGCTACGAAAAGATCAGGCAAACGATTCATCATTTAATACAACAACAAAGCTCAAGAAGAAAATGGGTAAAAGATCGCAGACACCAGAGTTTCTGAAAAAAGGAGCGGATCAGTTGCCCAAGGACCATAGTCTTGATCGATGCAATCATTAACAAAAATAGAGTGGATATGCGCGATATGACCTACCTGAGCCTAACGTACTCGTTGTCTCTTCGCTGACGGTGCCCTATGAGTACGCTGGTGACCAACTAATCCTAAACGGCCAATGCACTTGCGGCCGCACACATCGCAACGCCATATAGTCATATCATCACGACCTATGGCATCGATAGTTTCCTTGTGTACCGCGCACTTTCGTTTCCGGCCGCGCAATACCTGCTCGTTGAACTCGCGGACGCCTGTGCAAATCGTATTCCTCCAGGCAATCTGGTTCAACACCAAATCTTCCCAACATCTAAAATCAACTTTCCAACGTGAATGACTTACCTGTATAGCATCCTGGTATCTCAGCTTTTGACTACCAGGATTTCGCTTACCTCATCTCAGTTGTCCATACAGCAGCTGCTTCGGGATACGGTTATCGCCCATCCGAAGGACGTGACCCAGCCAGCGAAGGTGATCCGACGTCAGCATGGCTTCCATCCCGTTCATGTTCGCTCGCTTGCCGACATATCTACCAATAGACGGTGCATGGTCATTGATGGAAACGCACTCAATAACTAAAAAACCTCCGGTCTAGCTTCCTTGTGGATGATTACACCATCTGGACCAGTATGACCCGTTTACTCATATTATTCTGCCTGATCGAAGTGTCTTCATAATGTGTTTGTATACGTGCATTTTCAGCCTTGAATCGCAATCTTGGATACCTTGGCTCGGGCTTCAGTTGATTTCGACAGTATTCCTTGAAATGTTAGGTTACTAAATGAATGCAAACATAGGAAAATACAGTGTGATAAACGCAGTAGAAATTCATAGAAATCAACAGCTAGCCATCTTACGGAAACATATCCGCTGATTCCGAGGGCGCTTTGGATGGTCCCGCGCAGTTTTCAACCTAGCAAACAGCATCTTTTAACCCTACTCAGCTAGCGAGGTAAGAGGAACTGGAATCGTGGAGAAACTATGTATATGTCTATCCTCATGCCTAACAAACAGGACAGTGTATATTGAGACATCCATTTTTTTGTAAACAGATTCGTTTATTTTTACCTCCTCACTTTCTTTAGATACGAGTTTTGTCAGTGGAACCGTGATACGTTGCACACCACTTGTGGTGACGGTTATGCATTAGGCGTCTTTTGATTTTGGTCACTGTGACACCTCAATCAGGAAACGGATGCCGCTAAGTGGTCGGGAGACTTACTCAGAGGAATTCACAATGGTAATGGAACAAATCTCAGTAGTACTGGATGGGAAGTCACACTGTACATTAGCCAGCCAGGGCAAGAACATAATGCCTGTCGTCTGAAACAAGGGGAATGTGACTGGCTATCCTCCTCACTACAATGGGGCCGTAGACGTTGTGTATCACAGGGTATGATAAAAACAGATAAACGGGATGCAGTTGATTATTCTTAAACAGCAAATAACAGATGGTGCACTGTTCGCAACAATGACTGAATTGAAGTAGCTATGAAATGTTCGTCTTTCAACTAGACCGTCAAACAGTGTTAGCGATATGACCGCCCTGGCACCAAGTCATCTGTTTTTGTTACATGATCTACGTGCTCTGAGCAAGTTCGACCAACAACTGCTCTCTAACATAACATGCTAGACAGAGTTGTGATTTGGTCTTTATAGCTGATTTATACGAAGGAAGGTATCTACGTTGCAAAATCGTGGGGCAATCGATTTCCTGACTCGACAGATGACAAAATTATATCTGTTGGTGGACTGTTGCGTCTAAATATCGGGCAGCCTTGCTCATTGAGATAGCTGGCAGATGTGAATAGCGATGTTCAACGTTGGACGATTGATGAAACCCCGAGTAATATTAATTACTGATGAGTAGTCGGGGATTTGGTTTATTTCAATTTGAACATCACTCACAATTGATCGCAGCTGTCGCATTCCCATAGACTATCCGGTAGGCCTCTTTCGAAAAGAAGCACTAGACTCGAGTTTCGCTGTCATTAGAGCTCGTCAGTAGTGCATATCCCCGCCACTGCCAGGACTAGAACTCTGGCCACGCAGTTCGTGAGGAAACCATGTTTACCTAATCGCGGGGTTATCAAATGGAGTTAACAGACGGTTACTGTGTCTCATTTCGAGACGATCGGGCAACCTGATCATTACTCACAAGCGAAAGTGGTTGAGCGTTCACATATGATAATTCGGTCGTGTCTAACGTGAGGTCAGTGGCGTAGTGGTAAACACGGTTGCCTCATGAACAGCATGTCCGTGGTTCAAGTCCCGGCTGCAGTGGCGATGATATGCACTACTGACGAGCTCTAATGAGAGCGAAACTCGAGTCTAGTGCTTCTGGTGTTTGAAAGGGGCCGACTGGAAAGTCTATGGGAATGCGAAAGCTGCGATCAATTGTGGGTGATGTTCAAATTGAAATAAACCAAAATCCCCGACTACTCATCAGTGATCTGAAATATCGCCTAGCAGGTTTAATGAGATCGGAGATTTCGACCTGTCTAGGAAGTCCTAATCGCGGGGTTATCGATTGGAGTTAACAGGACAGTAACTGTGTCTCCATTTCGAGACGATCGGGCAACCTGATCATTACTCACAAGCGAAAGTGGTTGAGCGTTCACATATGATAATTCGGTCGTGTCTAACGTGAGGTCAGTGGCGTAGTGGTAAACACGGTTGCCTCATGAACAGCATGTCCGTGGTTCAAGTCCCGGCTATGGCGATAATATTAATTATTCGAAACAACCATTTCCCGTTGCAAACTTCAATACAGCAGACAAAACTGACATGATACGATTTATGCTCGAATGTGTAAATTGATTTGTACTACTGTCAGAACGTTTCGACTACTCGTGATTTATGTGCCCTGTCCCAAAATTCCCCGTTTGACCGAAGACAGCTCGCTAGACCACCAATATACACGTTGCTGGTAAGGACACCTTGACGGATTTCTTCGCCGTGACTCCGACGTGACTCACCGTCTGCGTCTCTGTTTTTCAGTAGTGGTTACTCACCTCTGACTATGATAGAGTGATTAGTGCCGACTTATTTGTCATTAACGCCCCCTGCACATGCACCGTTGTTTGCTATGTGGATGACTCAACCGTGGCTGCTTCTGTTTTGTTTGCTTGTCCTTCATTGTATACAGCTACGTTGTGACATGTTTTTTAACGGTGACCATTATCTATTTTGCACGGACATATTTTATGCTCTCATTATGCGGTTAGGTTATTCATGTCATTTCTGTTGCCCTATCTAGTTCTAACAGCAGATTGTTTGTGTACTAATCAATACAAACCTCAGTGTGAGCAATCCGATACAGGCAGTCAAAAATTACCCAACATCGCAAACTGCTGTCAAGTGCAAATGTTAACCAAGTGTCAGTACGAGACAAAATTTTGTTGATCGTAACAAGAATCTGCCAGCGACAAAATTCATAATTTCATTATATATATATATATATATATATATATATATAAAGGTCTTAAGTAGCAAACCCCAAGGTAAAACCATCAGCTAATGGGAAAACAGTCATGTGATCGACAAGATAATGCACTGAAATGTGGATGAAAGTTTAGGTCTTACTTGTTCTGTCTGGGGTTATACTTGAATACAACAGGAGGACAGGTCATTTAGAACACAGACTCATGGGAAAGCCAGTAGTACGCGACACGTCCAAATAGACGGGAAAACGACCAAGACCAAGGAACAATAATTTCTGACCAATCAAGGTAAACATCTTGTTGTGAAAAAACTTCTCGTAGTAGACGGGGTAGCCGACATCACCGTTCTATGGACTACTGTCAGGACTAGTGACAACTGGAGCGCCAGTAACCGCGTATACCTCTTGCTGCCGGAAATTAATATGATGATTGTATGTGGAGTGTGGCACTAATTGTGGAAGGTCCCCCAAAAGGAAGTTGATTCCCCTTACCGGTATGTGAATTAGGAAGGCGAACATCTTTTTTCCACATATTGTCTAACGGAATTTTCTCACATGAAAGTTGGATCTTGGTTGTTTGTGAGTACCACACGCGAGCCTCGGCCGTCTCGAAAGACAAATGGCCCTGTCGGCGAACTTTATCCAGTCGTTCCTGATGTAGTCATTGTTGTAGTTATCGACACGGTTGTCTTACAAAACGCACAGGGTGCAGATATTGTTCGAATTAGGGATGTGCTTTGCTGGCGACCTTTAACAACGACGGACCCTGAATCCAATGACTTACTAAGTGATTCAACTAAAAGGTTTATCTCAATATGTAGATTATGCTCATATTCAGGTTGCGCGTAGCCGATGTTTGATATTTGGCCACAACGAGCTGTACTTTTAGTGTAATCGCATGATTGCTTAACGTATTACTTTGGTTTACTTTAAACATCATACAATTCGTCACGGTTTTTTTTAAATTCTTATAGACTTTTTCAATCAGCCTTTTTCGAAAACAAGTTCTAAATTAATGAGAAGTCGGGGATTTGGTTTATTCCAAGTTGAACATCACTCACAGTTGATCGCAGCTTTCGCATTCTCATAGATTTTCCAGTCGGTCCCTTTCGAAAAGAAGCACTAGACCCAGGTTTTCCTCCCAGAGCTCTTCGGTAGTACATATCCTTGCCACTGCCGGGACTAGAACTCCGGTCACGCTTTCATGAGGCAACCATATTTACCACTGCGCCATTGACCTCACATTAGGCACGACCGAATTATCATGTGTGAACGCTCAACCACTTTCGTTTGTGAGTAATGACCATGTTGCCCGATCGTCTCGATAGGAAACAGTTATTTTCTGTTAACTTCAATCGATCCAAACTGTTATGTGAGTGAAAACACGTACACTACTGCCATTTATCAAGTAATGTAAAACGTGTTATAATTTTATAATTTTTCAGCTGCTCTATAATAATGTCTTAACCGATTCTGCTACTCCTGTCCTGTTCTGCGATCTTGACGTGGTGGTCAGGCCTGTGTACCGCATCGTACGGGAGGGCTGTACTGGCATGGAATTCGATCTTGCCAATGAAACTTTGTTAGATAAATCAGAAATGGAGCAATCACTAAAGGCAGATGCACCATTGGCCGCGTAATAATGCTTAGGTAGAGGCATGATCCTGTGGATATACAGCAGAATTACTCTTATAGTTGTGACATTGTTTTCTTCCGTTTAAGGAGGAAGGGATTTAGAAAAGCTGCCTTCAAATGAAAGAACACTCTGGTCGTCCGATGGCTAACCGTGACCGCCGATGTATTATCCACGTAAATTTGTTGATGGCTCTCGAAAACCTGTACACCAACTGACTGAAAGCTTGAACAAAGATCGTGAGTACCACATGGTTGAGTAGTGAAAAGGAAGGGATTGAGTCCTTTTATATGGGAATAGTAGAAAGCTGTTTTACGTAATTCGTGGTTGTGGTGGCCGTGCATTCGGTGTAAGTGTGAACATGTTTGAAAAAGATGGTTCACTTATCAACAGCTAATCGCGCCGACTTGACAAGCATGCTGAACATTTTGAGGAACATTTCAGCTTATCTCAACCGGACCTTATGGACGATTAGCTCCGAGTGGTCAGTTATTACGTTCCAGACGGCCTCCATCTGAGGCAGAAATGACCCCGGAGCCTAAGCCATTGAAGCGTAACAAAACGGTTTGATCGGTTCTTCTTTCTTCTTCATTTCCCAAGAATAGTAAAAAGACATTATGAAGCGCAGAGAAAGTCAGCTACATGGAGATCAGCTGGGAGTCCTGTTCAGTCGAGGATGGGTATATCACATTTTTACATTGCGGTTGATTTTCGATCGTCAGTAGTCTTACAGGCAGCCGGCGGTCGTGCTTTTCTTGGACCTAAAGGTTACTTTCAGTTTGGTTGTTCGTAGAGTTCTCTGGAATTGTCTTCTTCACAAGAAAGTTTGAGGGAAATACATGAATCTGTTGAGATCACGGTATGTTCACTCTGCAAACAGAATGTGTGTTTATGAACAACTGTCTCGGACGTTCATCGCATTCGGCGGTGTTCTGCAGGAATGCCCCATTATCCTTCTTATGTTCAGTGTTGTCATGGACAGCATTCTGGAGGGCGCGCTTAGAGAGTCCACTAATTCCGATGTTCAGTTTCTCTTTGTACTAGGTTCACCGACATTATGTATGTTGTTAACATTGTCTTACTTAGCCTCTCAACCGAGGACGTGCAAACCATGTCGAACAAGGTATATGGCCGAGCTTGTTTGTCTGTGTCAGGGAGCCCCATTTTTTTCGTCTAAAAACACCATCGCTGAGAAGACAATTCTGTGCAGTCAGAATAAACAGAAATTTCCAAAGCAGTCTAAAGGTAGCCTTCATTATTTTTTACCTGTTGGATGTGTCATTCGCCAAGTTAATTGATGGATTAGTAACCCTAACTACTACTTTTAGCGACTGTCCATCAGTCTTCTGATTCGGGAATATTTGCGGGTCACTATATAGCATCTACACACCCTCCCTGTTGCACAGTTTTTTGAGCAAAACAAAGCGGTCTTTTGTACTTGTCTTCTGATTTGATCTGCGGGCAATTAGCGGAGTCAGTCGTATTGTTCTCCGGAACCAAGACTTCTATTTTGTTTATCTCGAGTTCCGTCAAGCGCTCCATATTCCGTTTTTGACCCAGCTATTTAATCCGGGCGTTTACAACAGTATAGAACACGCTTCGCACTTTCGAACTGCAAGGTGTTGCTTGAGGGCTGGGCATTCCCACCTCCACGTTCTTTATTGTAGGCAGTCTACTTGAAAGTGTGGGCAGTTTCACCTACTTGGGTAGCATTGTCTTATCAGCTTGTAGTAGTACTAATGAGAGTTCAACGAGGATAGCGAGGACACGAGTTACCTTTGTCAACCTGCGTCATCTGTGGCGTCAAAAAGACGTCCGGTTGTCGAAAAGAAGGGTGTATAATGCTGGTGTGCGTTCCGTTTGCTTTATGTTTCGAAAAGGTGGCCTGTTCGCAGCAAAGATTTCAGAAGACTTGCTGCGTTAGACCATCGTTGTCTCCGCCAATTAACTGACATCAAGTGGACTGATCGCGTGAGCAATACAACCGTTCGCTGGTGCGTATTCTGGAACGCTCGGGATACGCACGATCGATTAGTCAACTGATCACACTACACAACCTGCGATGTTTGGGTCACGCACTGCGTATGCCATCTGATGATGATACATGATGGTCAAGCAACAACGTGGTCGCGAAATATGAAGGCTTTGACTGTTCCTTTGAGCAAAGTGGATAGGTGTCGTTTATCTGGTTGAGGTCTTCGTGTTCATTCAAATTGCTAGTTAGAAAAGCCATCCGAGGTGACAGCTTGTCACAGTCAATGGCGTATTTGTATCCATACCATTTCTAATTCTTCCGCCTAGTCTTCTTTTATAAGTTTTTGACGTACTCAGTGAAGTTTTCTTCTAGGATGTTCCAAATTGATGTTGAACTAAGCGCTAGCTTGAGCCATAGTACCATCTGAACAGGCTCTAGACCGTTGTGAACGGATGATTGAATGGATTGACAATTCCACCCATGTGAATTTAAGCTGTATGAGCCTATTGGAATGTTACATTAATAGCGGATAATTCATAATGTAACTACCTTAGCAAGACAACTTGTCTGCAAGGATTGATATGTGCATCGTTAAGACCCACACCACCGAGTTCTAATTTCGTTTTCGAATCCGACTTGACTGTGGTCAGTGGTAGCTTATGCAACTTGTTAAGATCTTGTCTGCCTAGCAGTGCGAGTTTCGTGTAAGCCTAGAATTCACTGCGATGTTTCTCATTAATGTTTAAAAGAAATGCAACAAGTAGCTCGACGCTAATCTCGAGGCAACTTTCTTGTGACGTAATCGATTCTACATCCGTATCAGGATTTGCCTTTCATAGCCTCTGGGACCCTTGGCTATCTTGTAATGTGAGTCCTTGTCCGATATAGCTGTTCGTGTAAGTTTTTTTAAATTTACACTTCACACTTGTACACCATCTTGTCATTGTCTCCGTGATGCTTCTTTTCACTTTAGCGTCACCCATATCCGTGACTGTTGGTGTGTTCATTTTGAAAGTTTCAACTCATCTATTTCAGTGTGCTTATAGACTTAACCGAGTCTACAAGTTACCCACTCATTGGCTATTGTCGTCCAGATTACTGCTATACACTGGCCTGGCCTTGTTCGGCCTGTTTTGCCAATGGCAAATTGCCCTTGCCTGGAGACGATACAACTGTTTGGCAGTGGACAAACTCGTTGCTCACTTAGATGACTCATTTTTGCGTGGTGGCTTGGCCTACTACGATTGGCGAATACGCTGGAACCAATTTTGGTACGACCGTTCAGTTGAGAAGCATACAAACGAACAGAAATCCCATTTTGATCCAGTTAAATTGTATCAAGAAGAACAACAAAGAGTTGAAGAATCGACTGAGACTGAGGAGCAACCTGTCGGCAACATTGGAAAATTTGTTCTTCATGATAAGGAATCAGGTAGTGTGTTTTACGGATGATAGTTGATTTGGCTTGTCCAGTTCGAATGTTCTTTCCACCGAACGCGTGAAACTAGAGTTCACCTTTTGTTTAGATTTATGGATGGCTTTCATCCAATTCCAAACCGGAATGTTCACTTATTCTGTTTAAGTGTTTGCACACAATTTTCCGCTGTATTCTCTAATTTGTTGTCATGACTTTTAAATGTCTTTGCTAATTGCAAATTGGATGCGTTTCACTACGTCCCTTCTTTCGGTATCTGTCTTGAGACGTATTCTCATTACGGCCCTGCAAAAGGTTCCTTAATCGAAGAGAACGCCGATGGCTTATTTCTCTTAATTCAGCCTGATAGAAGCTTCACACTTTGGGTTTTACTTTAAGACATGTTTGTTCCCATTTATCCGCCTCGCTTTGAAATTTCCCCCATTATCTTCAAAGTACCGAGATCCTATGGACGCGATTTTATTCGGCCGGAAGTAACTGACTTAAAAACCACGAATGTAAGCTTGAGAACTACGATTTAGACTGTCGTATGGTTCCGACTCCGAAATGTTCTGTTTTGTGTGCTTTTCCTTGGATGCCTTCGACAACTGTTTAGATGTCAAGTATTACCATCACCGTCCTGCGGTACCTGGATAACAGGGTCGGCTAGCTCACTTCCACTGAGCACGTTCCCAGGCTGCAGGTTAATCGGTGGCCTTCAGCCCGGGACACTACTATCGTTATGATCCAAAAACGCGGATGGCGCAAGGGTTGTTTGTTCAGCAAACCAATACAAGAATGAAAACGCTGACCTTACCAAGGCAAATTCACACTGACTGTGTTGTTAATTCGTCATCCAGTTGTGCGCAATGTTGAGGATTTGGTTAGTCGAAAAATCTATATTCAATTTTCACTTGGGCAGGTTGGAAGGGAGTACCATGTTCTTTCCATTATCTAATCCGAGCGATACCAACTGCCTTTATACATGTCCAATTCGTACGACCTGAGTATTGAAAACCGGAAGTGTATATTACATTACCAAGGGTTAATCATCTACTCGTTGCTTAAGACTTTTGATCCTATATTTTGTTACGAAAAAGGCTATTTTTTTGTGATTTTACACGTCTTGGACTTACAGTGAGTTTATGAAAAAGGCTTGTGTCCTAAACGATTTCTTTCGTAAAGTAAGATTGAGTGATATGTGCTTTCGTCGGCTGCAGACAACAGATTTAGTTGTTACCACACAGTCACGTGTATCCGGTGCACCTCGACTAAATGTTCTACAGTATGAACATCAGTTGCTGAAGTTTGAAGTTAATAGCTCGTTTTTGACTCATTTTTGTTGTCTGTCATTGAGACGCGGGTATCAGTGCAGAAGTCAAGTACACTTGCATTGAACCAGCAAACACATTCTACTTTTGACATCTCCTGTTGTAAAACTGTAAAAGCCTAAGACGGAGTCATTTTCTGCACACTTCTGCAAGTGTTCCTGAGTCTGAGGTGAACGGCGTGAGACTCTCAACTGGGTTATAAACACTGGGTGATTTCTCTCACATCATATCACTCCGGGGTATTTACAAGATGCGCTGGTTAACCTCTGTTTGTTTGTTCCTCTCTTTCTTATTGTGTTCATAGGTACACATATGCTTGACATGGTTGCAATTTTGGGATGTAAATTGTGTTCTTCTGTTGACAGGACACGTATACCTGCCTACTGAATTCTGGTTAATTCACTTTCCCTTGTGTTGTTGAGGGTTTGTACGATCTGGTGCTCGCCTGGTAAATTGCATACATGTTTTGTTGTTTATGCAAGAGAGGCTGTAGTTATTGCTTTCTCGCTTTCGGCTTATTTGTTGACCGGTAATTTGAGAGAACAAAAGTTGACGTACCCATGGCCTATAATCGTGCATGTGTGCCATAGGTTTCCTACTTGAGTTAGTTGGGGAACTTGACTTTACATTGCCTGGGAGACGGAGATAATGTGATAATCTACACGTTGAGGCAGACATTTCTGTTAGAACGTGTTGCTGTCCTGTCGCAAATCATTCTGACGGCTACGATATCAAGGATGATTATTGGTGACGGCGTTATTGCATGGTTGGCACAACTCCAGGACGTCGCTATTGACAGCGTTATCACACCACCTAGAAATAATATTAGCTATATCTTGGTTGGAGGTTGCTTAGCTGACGCAGTTAAGTCATTCCACATATTAAGTAATCGGAGCCCGAAAATGCTGATAAAACGTGGCTGGTCGGCTTAGTACACCGATAACCCTGATTCATCCCATTTCCTATCCGTGGAACGAATGACCTTGGATTGATTTGTTAGATTAAATGTGTACTACCTGTGGCCCGTTCGGTGGTTGTTATCTATGGTTTTAGATAGTTTGCAGGCTTACGTAGTCAACTAATGATACTTATGTCCTTCATTCCGTGTATCGATGTGTCCACAACTCACACGACTATTTAATGCGGACGTTAACGTCCTGTTTGGTGACTTTTTACCTGATTGTCAGAATACTGTCGTTTGGTTCATTACTTTGAAGTTCTACTTGTCATTGATGGTGATTCGTGTATACGCACGAATCCACATGGTGGTTCACATTATCGCTCTTTTGGAGCCTTGCCGTCATCCCTTAATCGCATTTGTTTTCTCCCACCCAAAATTGTGGATAAAATGCAAACCATGTGATCGATTTACATGATGCAATGGAATTTATCACATGCTAATAAACCCTACCTCTTATCAAACCGGGGACTGTTTGTCAACACAGCAGGTAATGTGGTGACAATTCCCGTCCCAAGACTTAGTCAGAAGGCCTATTTTGTATGATCTTATAATCATCACTGTCTAAATCACGCGTACGTACATGCCACAATGTATTTTCTGTATTATCCAGGCTACTATTTGCCGCGCATCGATGGAACAAAAGACCCTTTGGGTCCTCCAGTCGATTCACTACAGACACAATTCCGCTCCTCTGGTGCATTCCATTACAAAATCAATCCTCGTGTTAGTGCGTGTGGGCGGGAGCGCTGGGCGGGTGACGGTGATGGTGTTGGATTCGGCCTGACCGAAATGCTTATGTCTGGTTTGGCACCAACCTGGCTCGTCTGGCTTCTCGGACTGTTTGTTTGCCCGGCGACCAGTTATCTGCGATACAGCCGGCTGGCTGCTTCAACTGCTGATCATCATGAGCGGCCCACGCAGTTGGAAAAGTCCTTGTGAAACTCACATTGTATCAAGGTTTCCCGTTCGTGTCTATTCTAACCCGCGCGTTATGTGTACATACCTAGTTGATAGTAAATAGACCGCATATTATTATCCCATGTCGTCGAGTTATATCAATTTGTGGAGAAGGGAGTATTCCGACATTGTTTGTAAGTACGTCAAAGTTGTGTGTGCACTAGCTCAACCTGTCATTTTTGCCGTTTTCACTCATTATAAATCCCTGCAAATTAGCTGATGTTCAGTTGTTAGGCTGACATGCTATACCTTTTCCAGTTTAACATTTCCCACGGAGATTAACTTGGCCTCAATGTCGAACATGATCACGCGTCTGATGTGCACATGGGTAGGCTGAAAAACAGAGGTTGGTCTGCTCTTACAGATTGAGAGAATGCGATGTCGCCAGGTGCAGAAAGTGCATAAAATTAGCTGACTCGGGCTCATCTACCTGGGACACCGTAAACTGACATCGGGACTGGAAAAGGTATAGAAAGAACAGCCCCGTTGGTCCGGAAGAGATGGTGACGAGATCCCTTTACTGGGTTGGTTAGTTCCGTATACCATGGGGATAACAAATTACGGACTCTCCGGAGATTGCCTGGTTTTAATTGGTAGGGTGGCACATCAGCCGGCTGCATTTGTTGATCTACTCTAGCTGAGACTTCCTCCTCATGGAATATTTATAGAATTAGCATGTGGACTTCATCTCACGGGTAGTTGTATGATCTCAAAGGTTTGCGTGCTCCTCGCGTTGTTTTCCTAAGACTTTGTACGTTTTTGCACCAAATAACATAATAGGACCGATTGCGTTCTTGTCCGTGTTTTTGCTGAGCGGCTTTTGAAAGTAATGAAAGATCGGTTTGAAAAATAGGAATTTAACGAAAGACAATTAGTGTGCAATCGTCGTCTGTTAGCATCTAACACACAGGGTCGGCGTTCTAGGTGTGCACAAATGATGACCTACGGATCTGTGTGGGTGTTGAAGGTGGCCATGCACAGGCCGACTGCGGAACATGTGTGGGTCGAGTAGGTTTTCAAAACCTTCAACTGATTCGGCGTGACTAGAACCGGAATTTTAGCTGTAAGTAGTTCTTTTTACACAGTAGCTTGTGAGCTAACGAGTGAAGTAGGAAAGCTTAGGTTTCCTTCCAGTGACCTCAAATGAAGTTCTATCTGCGACTTATGATCATTAAGGGTGTTAACTTCTGGGCGGGAGGACTTTTCAGTGCTCTACGAATCTTATTGTCTTTTAAATTAGACCTGAGTAATTTGTCAACAGACTTGAATTCTCCGCTAACGTTATTCCTGGATTTCTATCGTATTCGAAGACTGATCGTACTCCGCAAACCCACACTTGCATACGTTCGTTTCCAAGTTGTCCGTATCCACATATTTAAAGTCATCTGAAACTGGTCATACCTTTTATGTCCTCTACATATACTATCCTAGTTCTGCTGGTGCTCTTTAAGTTAGAAGTTACTCATCATTACCATCATAGACAGCAATACATCAGTGGTTCACATGGATGCTTAACTGTCACACCACCACAAAAGAGAAAAACTTATATAGAAAGAGAGAATAAAAAAAGAGGAGGGGAAGAGGACCTAACTAGTAAAATAGCTACGTCTATATTCAAACTTACAACCTAAAGGTGTCTACACTTTACAAACAAACAACCGAGCTGTAAGTGAAAGTAAGGCGTCATCAGCAAGACAGCTTCCTTACGGAATTACTAGAACAAACGACATAGGGCTTCCACAATGGATCATTTCAGAACGTTAATAACTATGGCGTTAAGCAATCAGCCAACTGGCTAAACTGCTAGCCACCTAAGCAAGGATCCGTCAAGGTCTTAGGCACACATTTGTGGTATTAGGGTGATATGCTAAACGTTGTCAAGTACCCCAGAAAACCTTAAGTGGATTACATCTATGAGCAACCTTTTCCACGTGGATGTGATCCAAAAGTCGCCTGCCATCAGCAGTTTGGAGACAAGTGTTACTTTCGCAAACTAAACTATACCTTAGTGACGAGCTCAGCCCTATTCGGATGAAATGAATGAACAATCCATTAGTAGCCTTAGCAACCACTGGAAACAAATCTACCGACAGATAGTTTGCTGATCTTGAAAAGGGGCAGGGTTATGAACTAGGTTTTTTGTAGGCGGCCACAAGGAATGCGTAAGCAGTACTGTTAGTTGTTTCGCGTGCTCGGTAGCACTGTTTTTCAAGAGGGTTTGGGATATTAAATCCGAACGCTTTGTTAGCAACTTCCCTTACTTCATTCCTAGCGTGCAACACAGGTTTGGCCCAACTCGTCTGCATTGCCATCTATTTCCCCAAAAGTAGCCATTGATGTGCATTTTGGCACATCTATGTACTGCGTACCTAACTTATTTCAAGCCTGCGTCTCTGTCAGTAAAATTGACAGAAGTCCTAATTTGTGTAGTGAAATTGTTATTCTTAGGTGTTCTACTGTTTCGTTATTTGATTGCTACGATTTTGTCCTCATCTATGAGCGCACTAAGATTGCAAAGTTTTTTTTGACATAACGTTCAAGGGACTTAAGACGTTCGTTTGCATAAGTTTGTCTAAACGCCTTCACTTTGTTCTGTGTTCACACTCAGTTCACCTGCTGTGAGCTTTACACAAGTGTTCGTTTGGTAACCGCTTCTGAGAAGGCAAAACTTGTTAACAAAAGGAACGTTTTATACTGCTGAACTTATCTACACACAATGTTAGAATGGATATTCACGGAAGTTATCTATTTCCTTTGCAGACTGATTCCCCCAACGTCTCCTGTAGCACTGTTTAAATCTAATTCGTCGAACATCGTTCGAACAAGAGCTCAGCCAAAATCTTTGCTCCACTGTCATTCTTGACCTGGTTCATGGTTAATCGGATTAGCATCCGCCACACGTGATCAGGCGATCACCACTGAGTAATTGTGGGTATGTTTTGATTAGACATCTTGGAATGCACGATGGTCGAGTGTGAGTGAATTGCAATGGTCTCCGCGGGTATATGATCCCCAGTAGATCGAGTTGGGTCTAGTGGATTAATCGGATCTTCTGACTCTACCGAATGCGGTTCAGGACGAATAGGCCTTTATTAATACTCGAGTTAGGCTCATCGGATGTTCCTTTCAGAGGCGTTCACATAATCGTCATATTGTGCCCTCGAGTAACTTGCTCTACGTGAACAAACGAGTTGACAACCGTAATGAAATGCATCATGACTAAGCAGCAGTGTGTTTGAACTGGTGAAGCAAAAACTAGTTTGGAGTTAAACCGAACCTACAATTGAGCTGTTAACTATGTTTTGCCAATTGTCTCGTTGGATCTTCTGATTACATTTTCAACAGTGCTACTGCTTTTCAGAGAAAACGAAGTGTAAATCGATTTTCGACCTGAAGTTCATTGCTTTTCTGCTTCTCATCATATATTCATGAATGATGGATGGCCAATTTACAACAGTCATCTTAAATGCGACTTGCTACCCCTCCCATTTTGTAGATTGTTGTTGAGGTATGTTTTCGAAACTCTGCCTATCAAACAAAGACTTTATGGTACAACATTTCGCTTATTTTTCAATCCAAGTTATCTTTTGATAGTTTCTGATCTGTTGGTCAGACTGTTCCTTTCTCTACCTAGTAGCCATTACAGTAACTGTTCATTCAATGTCTTCAGCACTATGAAAATCGATCATCTTGTCTTTCACTGTTACGAAAGGCAGTACTTCCTGGTTACCGAAGCGGAGGAATCGATTGCTATCCGGACACCTCCAGGCGGTTTTGACCTTCTGTCGGTTACCTCTATTGTCTATAGCTCACTACCACCATGCCAATAATGCCCCTTTCTGTATTTCCGGCCCAATGCCAAAAGCTTCATTGACTAAGAGATAATTCACCTGAGCCTCTTTGAGGGTCATGTTAGTATAGTCTCTTGACTGCGACTGCACTGTTTCCTTCGTTTCTGCACCGAACCTATGCAGCACGACTAACGTTATTCAGTGTTTGTATAGAACTTGTAGTGAGCAATACACTAGGTTTTATGGTAAGTGAGCGCACAGCTGAACGCAATACCACTAACACAGATCTTACTGGGATCGTGACTTCATACAAACAGTCATCTCGTGCTTCTACAGCGTCAGTTTGGGTTACTTAACCAAATCGTTGGTTCAGACCGAATCAGAGTGATGGTTGGACGACTGATACCTCGTTAGAAGGCTGTGCTATTTGGCCTGCTCAGCCAGTCGGCTGGCATTTCAAAAAAGCAACTAGGACTTTTAACACGAATTTCTCCAGTTATCATTTACTAATTATAACCCCATGTTTTTGTGGCACGAAGAAACAGAGTTGGCCGTTAGATGAATTTTCTGGCGACTCTTGTAGAAATATGAACGAAATCACGGCTTACGATTAGATAAAGGACAAAGTAAGTAAAAATGCAGACGCAAGTGCGTCTCATTTCTAAATCCTACACAGACAGGAATTCTATGATTCGGGCTTCAGAAAACACAATGACTTCTGGTTAGTCCGCTTTGCAAAAGAGCTCTCAGTTATTGTTAAATCACATGAAGTGGCGAATCAGTAAGCACCTATTTATTCCCTGTTTTTACCACTAAATGACGGTATTAAGAATAGAATACGAAATGAACACGAATTGTAGCAAACACGTTTTCCATAAAATCTCATCAGGCTGTTACAGTTATAAAACAAAATCAAGACGGTCGCATGTGATGTTTAGTACTAGTCAAAATTCACACCGTTTCACTTTTGTGTTTGAGAACGCCAACTGGATGTTAAGTGCCTACGTATCGTACGGGAGTCACTTAGTGGCCAAGGGGCGATTGAACGAAATTTTTCCGCCCACACAAGTTTGGCTTATGTAAACGAATGACAATAGCCTCGGCAGTAATCAACATTCGCTGGCGAACAAGTTTTGACCGATTCGGTGGAACCCTACAGATAACGGTGGACGATTTATGTTGACCTGATGATCGCTGTCAGCTAGGTGACCCATAGTGACACTCGTGATTGATTTTCTTTCACCTGTTCCGATCCACAATGGATGATGTTCTGTGATTTTTCTAGACAAATGTCGAGTTGTACGATCAACGTAGTTCGCTGAACAATCCCAAACGAATGAGTATATCGCCAAAGGCGAGTTGTGGACCGTCACTTTATCCTTCAGATTTAAAGTGATCAGCGGGGAACTGGTGAATAAGCCAATCGGTCTGGCTGCATTGAACGTTCTCTTAAGAAAACTAGTAAGTCGACATGTCTGATTCAGCCGGTGTATCCCCTTTGTATGGGCTTTCTAACAGCCCCTTGAATCTTAACTGATATTTGAACTGTTTTCATTCTTGTACAATACGGGCTACAAACTCTAGCTCGTGTTCCAAAGCATCTGTTGAGCATATTTTTATGGCTTTATCCGTCAAAAGTTCGAGTAGGTTTCGTTTGTATTCTAAATAAGTAGAACTATAAAAGTTGCTGTATTGGTTTGATGAAGTAGTCTTGTGATAAATGAAGTGTTTCAAACTTCTATCGGTCCGTCTACTCGGAGAGACGTCCAGGAATTGGAAAGACCCATCTGGCCCCAGTTCTGAGGTGGATTTTATTAGCAGATGTACGCAGTTGAAGTCCTTCAAAACATCAATTAAGTTGACAGATGAACCTGTAATAGCGAATATGCCATCAACATAACGCTGGTAGGTAGTCATTTGATGTATAACACTGCTGACCACCGTTCGTTCTAACTTGCCCGTAAAATATCTGTCAGTGGTGGTTCTAATGGTGTCCCAATTGTCTCTCTCTCAGTTTGTTTACAGATATCACCGCTGAAAATGAACTGTACGTTATAGGTGCATTTAAGAGGCAATTCTTTCTAGTGCGCTGTTGGAAAGCCAATTGACATCTCGTCACTTTCAGTAAAACCACATAAGTAATCTGTTCTTTCCACCACTAGTGGGTGGAGAAGTTATATCAAGAGAACACATGATTTTATTGTCGACGTGAATGTCACGAACTGTATTGACGAATTCAGCTGGATTTCGCAGACTGTGAACACAATTTTTTTCCGAACTGGCTCCAAGATCTCCACGAATCATTTTGCTAAGGGATGATACTGCAAATTCTTCATATCCAAAATAGGGTACAGAGGGTAGTTAGGCTTATGAATCTTTGCCAGGTCATAGAGGCAAGGAAAAATAGTACCTGTGGGTCTTGTAGCCGTCGTCTCGCCCTCTCACGCGGCTCATCACGTGACAAGCC
>LUCH01003245.1:0-37244 GCA_013368495.1 Paragonimus heterotremus | reverse complement strand
GGAGATGGATATTTCTTATTGCTGATGTGCGATTTGCAATTTTGGGGGCATTTTGCTAAGGGATGATACTGCAAATTCTTCATATCCAAAATAGGGTACAGAGGGTAGTTAGGCTTATGAATCTTTGCCAGGTCATAGAGGCAAGGAAAAATAGTACCTGTGGGTCTCATAGGTTCGAGTTGGGCAGTTGTTATGACTTCTTGTTATTCCAGTCGTTGCAGACCACTAGTTATCTGCGTATCTATAGCCAGTGTTTTATCCTTTTATTTTTCCATTTTGTTAAACTTAGCAGTATCTGCGAAAATCGTTTGCATCTTGTTTACATAGTCTGATTTGCCAAGCAACACTATTCCAATACCTTTGTCAGGTCGTGTTAATAATAAATCTTACCGATCCCACAATGCACGCAATGCTTCATGATGTTTACCACTTAGCGGTCCTTTATAGTACATGAGATTACTTCCATATTGATAACACAGGCCAACCAGCTCAGCTTTGAATGTTCACCCAGAGCGCTAGTCACTGTCACCATGCGAATATTCATAGGTCTGGATCGCGTTCGAACCGACCTTTAAATAAATTTGAGTTAGGCCTTAGGTTGAAACTAAATCGCGATGTGTGTATACTGAACATAAATGACGACCTTCAGAAGACAAGAAGAATGTTGTAAATGTTCTATGTGTTGGCTGTATAGATTTACAAGTAATACTTCCGTAAGTCTTAGGTTCATTGAGCAAAATGTGGGGAGGAGCATTCGTGTAGGTTAGCTGGCTCGGACCTGATACGATTGCCACTCATAGTTCACCGCACTCGTATAGGTGCACTGAGTGAACACCCACCAGACGAAGGTGAATGAGACGGTTTTGGTACTGTGGGACTATGTAACCCTTTCTGAATAGTGTTTATTCATCCAGTCAACATTTCACTCAACTCAGCGCGCAATTCTATCAAGGTCGGTAAAAGCTAACAAAGACTCAAACTTGGTAATCAACTGGAACATAACATGAGTTAGCTACAGTAAGCTGGACGAAAGAGTGCACATTTGCAGACGCAAGGGTTAACGATTCAGTGATATCGGCGTACCTCCAGAATGACTGACGATGGTAATTTGGTCTGAGTATGAGCCAGTATCTTGTCAATTGAAAGGAACGAGTTGGTCTGTCTAAACCACTACGTCATTGCATCGAACTGCAAGAATGTTCCGCGGGAAAATTACTACTAATATTGTCCATCCACAACGACCGCTTGTTTCGATATATATTGCTCTGACCAATCGATGTAGAACTGTATGGTGGTTTGAGTCGTCATACGACGGTAAGACTGCTTCCTTCAGAACGACCTCTCACCTGTTGCATTTTTCACTCTTTATTCAACTGTATATGGTTTTCATGATACCGTATATAGTCAGGTGGAGCAGTATCATGTGAGGGATCGTGTGAAAAGCAATTAACATGTTGTATAACACGTAACTTCGTTTATGAGTAGTACAGTGTGCACATTCGGAAACTAAAGGGAAGGTCTCAAAGCTAGGAAGACGAGGAACCAGAAGCGACTATTGGACCAATGTGTGCGCACTACGGGGGACGTGTCACCAGGGCGAACGACAATGTGCTGCTGCCCATTGTATGTGAATACACATCACTCTTGCAAATGAGTGTATTAGTTCGTTGTACTATGTTTTAGCATAGCCTGTACGGGATTTCATGCGATAAACAACTTTGCGGGCTGAGCATCTTTTGCGGTCACAATAAACGGAAGAACAAATGGTATTTAGTGAAGAGGACCTTGGTGGTTAATGCCGAAATGCATTTGGGAGTACATAAAAGTGCAGCGAACCCAGAGCGAGGACCATGCCCTTTTTATGTCAGGCCCAGTCCGACTAGGCGATACTAACCGTAATCAGTTGCATCACCCATGTGTAAATAATTTGTGCGGACTGAGCTCCAGCAACGACCCTGACCATTACTGTTTTTTTTAAAGAACGTACTGTCAGTTAACGGTGACAACCCATAGAAGTTGTTTCATTCATGTTATCTGTGCCTATGGTATAATCAGGAGACAACGTACCAAATGAATTCATTTCGCCTTCTAAATTCACAATCCCGTCGTATACTCCCGCCAACCACAAACACGCAACCAGCCCAAAAACAAAATTCTCGTGTGAAACGTACGAGTCAATTTAAATTATGAATACAACTTGGAGCTAAACCCACGTCAAGCAAAGTTTGACAGACGGAAACTTTTGAGCACATACGGTTGACTGGTGAATAAAACCCCAACATGATTCACAGTTAGCCAACATTCATTGACAAAATAAACGATAGTACAATAATGACAATTCGGTACGCGGTCAATGTGTTTTGTGATTTAAGATGCGGTAATTGGTCCTCGCTGAGTATCACCCACCAGATGATGCACCCTTCAGTCACCCTGGTTTATGTTCCTTGACCACGGCCTCATATTTTTCATCTTAGTCACAGAACGAACCGGGTGGTTCTCAGCACTCAAGCTTCACGAATATGACGTGAATAGTGTAAGATTCTCATCCTTGATTTTCTGCACTTCTGCATAAGTGTTCCTGCCTATCGGCGTCATCAATCAAGGAAATACTTGCTAAATTTCTTTGACCTGTCAACTGTCACACGTTTGTTTCAGCTTCGCCAGAATGGATACTATGGCCGGAGAAACCGTATAGGGCAAAAGCGTTCACCAACTCTGTAGGAATTTGCTTTCGAAATCTCACTGCTTCCGTCTCCTATACTGTGATATATAGGATGGCCTCAGTGCACAAACTGCTAACCTTTTATATGCGACAGGAGAGACAGTAATAAAGTTCCCTTACTGCCCTTGCTATGTCGGTTTGTCATTGGACCGATCCTAACGACGCCTCATCGAGACATCCAAGAAGACCGAACTATGCACACTAAGTTATAACTCAATTATATTCAAATTCCCCGTCACAAGCGATGCTTAAAACTGGCTCCCGAACGGGTAACAGCTTTGGTTCGTAACGCGATAAGTTGCTGGTTCCATCTCCCATTCAGACTATCCCTATCTGATGAGTTCAAACATGGACGCAACCAATCGGGGAGTACCAGCTGGAGGGTGAACATCAAGAATCATTGTCAAACTGTCCTTTTATGAATATTCGCTTACAGAATTTGTTCGCTTTCAGCTCAAAACATTAGGATAAAGCCGAATAGGTTTCTTGTGGCTACTACACCCCTGTTTATTGAAAATCAGGCTGCCAAAACGCTTACGATAGTTTCGTTCCCCGCCTATGTTCACCTTTTACACCACATCGGTCGCTGATATAAACGAGTAGACAGTGGTTACCCACAAAATGTATGTTGGTTAACCCGTATATGAATATTAAATAGATGAGTCAATTGCGTTACTTGAAGCTATCCGTTAATCCAAGTAGACATTCGAAAATTCTCAGAAGTTGTTGATTTTCGAAATTTCTCGACATTTTTTCACGTTGTTAAACATTTTTTATGCTAATTCCATTCTGCTGGCAGTGACGCACTCTCAGCAACGTTTGCCGCTCTGTTACACGTAAAAGTAGTGTGTCTCTTTTGTATCACTTCAAAAGATTTTTGCCATCAAAGCAATGCATATTCCTGTTTTCCTTTGGACAGCGTCATGAAATCACAATCAGACGACCTTGATATAACTTCAAACTACGGTGTCGACTTTCGCACGATAGCATAGCTTACAATGTGAACAAGTATATAGTGCACTATTGGGCATTCTTAGTGAATCTAATTATAAAACATCTAGAAAATCACACTTCGTGCCTATAGAATAATCACAGGTTTAGGCGCCAGATTATAGTGACCAAAAATTGTTGTAACAAAAAGTCGTTCAATAAACCACGATCTCTGTTGTCCAACTCGGACGTTCCCATTGCCACGCGCGCGCTCGCGTTTACAAACGGGGAATTCCAGTCCACAACACGGCAGCGATTTCCACTCACACGTTGGGCGCAGTTCTGCCCAGGTTGTTTGTGGCTGAAGCCTTCTGTCGTGTTTTTTTTTACTTGTCATTCCTCGTCCGTTGGTCCAATTCCGTTGAGTGATGCCCCGTTCAGTCGCCCCTGTTGTCATCAGTCCACTCGTTGTGAGTTTTGGGCACATCTTACCGCTGCGCTGAGGTATTTCATCGCCTGTTGGAATAGTCGCGCCTCCGATTTGGTCATCTTTCATAATGTGGCCAGCCCAAGGATCTTGATTGTAGCTACGTATTTTAGCTCGGTTTTCTGTATGCACACTTCAACCAATGTCTGAGTATAAATTAAGTGACCATACCTTCAGGCATGCAACTCTACACGCAGCGGATGAATGTACCTTTTAACGGCTTTTATCCACTGTTCTGGAGCGCCGCTTCGCTTTGACTGTTGCCTAAATCATTGGAAGCCTAGGTACACTATGTGACTTCCGTTCATACACCGTCAAGTAGATCTAAGCACCTCTCCTTCTTCTGTTGACTGCCGTCGTTAGTCACAGTCCAAACTAGGGTTGAACACTTTCTACATTTCCAAACAATGTTGAAAATGTACGGTTTGTTTTGAAATTTCATCATGAACGTTTAGTTGCCTTTTGGTACCACCGTACAAGTGTTCCATTGAAAAGACGTTCTGAGCAGTTCACAGACGAAAGTCATATGCATTTCTCTTGTGTCCAGTGCAAACCTTACATTGGAATATTTAAGAGAAAATATGTATGCACAGTAATTTTGGGCTAGGGATCGGGAAAGTAAATAAACCTTACTGTAACTTTATAAACAAGAGTAGAAAATCAAATGGCACTGGTTCAGAAATTGCATTCGTGAGGAACATCTACCCGAATAGTTCATGTCGCTCACACTGGTATGTTGTGAATACTTGAAGAACATATGTGGACTAAGTGATATGCAACAATAAACCAAAATAAGACTTCCTGCTAGGTTGAAGAAAATTGTTTTTGGCCTGCATTTTTATTTTAGAGATCTGATTCAGAAAGAGAAGTGGACCAACAGGTCGGGTTTTTAAAGCTCCTACTAAACGTTTCGGATCTGGAGGTTAGGATCAATTTTAGCCATTTTGTATCGGAAAGCAAACTGAGGATCTGATATGGGGATGAAATGTAATGGGCTAACTACAGTTGATTTCATCGAATTTATATAGCAGAATTGTTAAAACTAGACCCAAAATGCAGTAGAAAATCATCACAAGCGTATGAAGGACACAAAGTGTGGTGTTTGTTGAGGATAATTAGCAGATCTTCTAATGGTGCCAAACAAACCTCATAACATTTTTGTTAGGGACAGCAGCCATTTGGTGTGCGAGGCCATTTTCAGCAGATACCCTTCCTCGCACTTTAACAACTCCGGTCCTCTTCCATGATTAGTCAGTACATCAACTCCCCCATGTTGAGTTTTCGCCATCCCATCCTCATACAATGTGGTTGCTTCTGTGTCGTTCCGTTTACCACATGCCACGCTAGAAGAACATCCATCTCTCAGTACTTGGACCTGTTTGAATTGCTATACACGTTCAATTTTTATATATTTATCTATAAAACGAGCAGTGGCTGTGACCGATTTTACACTGACATTTTTCTTACATTGGCTTGCCGCCAGACCCTCGTCTTCTGGTTGGAAGAGTTCCAAGACAAACGCAGTACATTATTATCAGGCGATTACGTCGGGCCTAATATTTACTGAGCTGGTATATGACAACAGAAAATAAAAAACGAACCACGCACAAGCGGCAGATTTCATCGGGGAATTTCTATCAACATATACAAACTATAGAAATTGGTTTTCTAACTGAGAACTTCATAAACACTCTGAAGTAAGCTTAACGAACTTATAGAAGGCAGGGCCTGTAACTGTCTCACGATCAAAATGTGTTTTCTCGCGCGAGTATCAACACAGATTGTAAGCAGTCATTAGGGGGCTGGAAGAAAAATGAAGTTGTACGAAACGTGTTCACAAATAAAGGTTGTCATTTCATACGATAGCATTGTTGTGAACTTAAAATTTACCTCGAAAGAGTATAACATATCTGTTGAAATTTCCAACTGTTCAATGCATAGAGTCAGTTCGAGTGTGGTTTTCACAGTATGGACGGCTACTTCTTTGTGAGTAGACGTTAGGAGATCGATCAACCATTTAGCTATTTCACTGTAAGGACTGTCAAGAAAATAATATATTTGTGAGTTAGGGACACACCATAAACTTGTGGCGTTTTGCTGTTTACAGGCTTAAGTAACGATATTGTTTCGACGTGATGAACTATGCCATAAACTATCTAGACATCTGTTTCCCTCAAACCAACATATTGTTTGACTTAATGTTGCTGGAATTCGAGAGAATTTCTTCCGCCTTATTAGTGTACTTGTGTTTGCCTCATGATCACGACACGGATCCATTTATCTAATGAGTGTATAGAATGAGGTGGTTTATGTCCTCTGGCTCTCATATTCAAATGACACGATAAGATTCAATCTTTCAAATTTCTCGAAACCCTCTCATCTACGTGAACAATGATACACGTTGGCACATTTAATTCCTACGTGAAAAGTCCAAATCCGGCAATCTGAGTATCCACCGAATCTGGCCGCTCGTTCCCAGAAAATATAACCGACTCGTTGAACAGTTCAATTGCTTTATGATGCATCAGTCGTGTACCACTGTATTACTTCGCTATGGATTAACCGGTCAGTCACAGCAGTCTAATTCCACCCATGAATGACGTGATATATGGTCGTCAGCAAACTGTATGGATCACAACATTGGCTGTGCTGACTGGTCAACCATGCTACTGTGCACAAGTGAGCCTCTTTATATCGCTTCTGAAAAACTTAATATTCACCTCCTCTAATTATATCAGGTTACGCTATTGAGAAGCAGTACCAATAATTGTATCGTGTCCGCCTCAGGTACCCTCCCCATAAGACAGTAAAACATTCAACCATGACGATTTACTGTTCAAAACTGGTTTGGCCATTTACAAGTTCATACTTCCGCTACAGATCGATTAGCTGAAAGATAACGATAACGTATGTGACATACGATGGGAAATACTTATGGCTGCAGTGTGAATGGAGCACTGCGTGGTGATTTGACGTTTCACTGACTAGTTTCTATTCTAATATGTTGGGATACAATGGTGTCTATTGGGGTGGCATGTAAGAAGTGTTCACGTACACAACCAGAACAGAGTAAAGCAAAGATCGTGCGACAAACGGCTGCTGAATCAAACACTTTTCATTTGCATGGACTATCCCGTCAAGCTACCGTTTCGAATATCGTGCAAACAGTATCCGCCTGAGAAGTTTAAACAATAACGGAATCGCTCACCTCGCTATGTATCGAGTTGAGAACCGTCAAATTTAACGATACCAAGCCAGCAAAATTTAGTGAGCCAGGTTACATGCCGAATCAAAAGAAGACGGTTGCATTTGGCCTTTCGTGTGTCCAGTAGATTGTACTATGGACAGAAGTCTGAATAGCGCAACCCTTCGATTTCGACTAATTGCTACCATTAGACAGGTCTGCTTCGGATTGAGCAAATTTCTGCATACATCCTTCCAGTTGCAGCTTCACATTATACAGACGCACACTCGACAGTTGACTACAATACACAATCCATATAGTTGTACAAAACACGCACCATAGTTTATTGTTCGCGAAGCAAACGAAAGTGAGTCCAATGTTATGATATTCATTCGGCTTCACAAACAGTGTTGAATTATGCACTTTCATCTACGAACATCAAGCCTATCACTGAACCGATACAGCCACCCGTTCCACGTGCTGACGTTTACCATCTGTAGTTTCGCAACCTAATCATCCTGCTGCAGTGAATTTGGGACAGTGGCATTTTCAAGCTGAGCACATTCAAGCGACTACCAAATGACGTTGCCAATGGTACAGATCAGGATAACACTGTGGGCGTTTCGTTATCGTAAACCAAGTTACGAAGATGCCATCTACTGGGAACATATTTGAGTGAATGTTGACACTGACACGTTTTATCATCAGTTTATTCTACTAATGCTGCCTGAGCATGAAAATAACATTGTGCCTGCGCTCCTTATTATCTGTCAAGTGATTGAGTCATCGTGTTGGTCATGAATTTGGCATAGCACGTGTCCAGCTTTGTGTCTTCTTCTCCCAGTTTGATCGATGATTTTTCGTATCAACTGTAGCACACCTAACTCAATGGTTCAACTACGTTACCAGTACTGTTATCACCTGACATTACGTATCTGTGATCCGTCTTCCCTGAATATACGTTTACTGTCTACTTCATGATTGTAACCACTTGATACTACTTACTACAAAATCAACAGGAACTGGTCAAAAAAGACCTTTGGCTTTGATGGAACTGATGTACATACGTTCTAACAGGATATTCGTTGTATCAATTTGCAAGGTTACTAGTCACTCACAGCATGAATAGATCGACTAGTTAACTCACCTTTCGTAGACCACAGACTCCCATGCAAAACGAGGACCAATTAATACACGTAGGTTGATGAATAGGCCTTTGCATACTGCTAATATGTGCTGCCAGTTGGCTGTCTCCGTCTGTGTAGTAGGTCAACGACAATGGTTAGGGGAAACGCTCTGCTTTATGTGCGACGGTGATCAGTATCAGGTAGACCAAGTGGTACAAAGCGTCCTAGTTGGGTGCGTTCGTGTTCTGCGCAAGTAGTATCCCTAATGACACAGTAAGAGTAATTTGTACGTGATTTATTGACTTGTATGTACTTAGGTTCGATTGTATAATCAAATCTCCTGACTCATGCCAATCACAAGATGCAAATAAATCATGAAAAACCACCTCATTTTCTTGAACTAACGCCTCTTTGTGCTGCTAACTGTCAGACGACAAAGACCAGTTCTTAAATTTGACTGCATTACGAAGCAGCAACAAGCCTTGCGTTACCATCTTAATGTAGCTGTAAACCATCTTGCTGCATTAACTCAGTCTTTGCTCCTAAGGTTGATTGTCAAGCTACCTAGATATTGTAGGAATATGATGTGCAGTACGCGCACGTCCACCAGTCAATACACGTTTGTACTGTCCATCTTATCGGCCACGGTGACTAATGGTCCGTGCGTCGCCTGCTCACACCTGTGGTGACTTGCACCAGACTGACCGCGTTGTCCACTGCTGACGAAATTGTCGCAGTAAGTCTATCCCACGGAGCTCATGCTCTACTTAGGTGTAGTATGACAGAATGTGAGATAACCAGTTTTTTGATCATGGGTAACGTGAACTCGTATCAATTATTATGTTGTTTGTATTCATCCTCATACCTCTATCGTACGAGTCTCTTGGTGGCACAGCGCTTTAAAAAGAAGCACTGAATACATACCGCTCATTCATAAAACACCAACGATGTAATTAAAAACTATACCAAAGAGAACTAAATCAAAGCAGCATGGAGACAAGTGTGAAGATCTCAGGACCAACAGTCTCAATAACTGTAAGCGGCAACTCTCACTAATGGTTGCACAATTGCAGTAGGTTGGGTTCCGCGTGAAATCGTTCGTTAGGCAATGTATTTCCGAACAACAACCCTTCCTCACGACAAAGCCAAAGAAACCCGTCAAACAGTTGTGAGAAAGAACGACTGTCTTCAGAGTTAAGCAATACGTAAGCCGTATTTCGAGTAGGAAACCTCGAAGACATTGTTTATTGTTTACAAAGGAGCACACATGTTCTCTTTTCGCATGAGCAGTTGTCACGCCGAAGAATGCTCTTCTGTGTACGCTGTAGTGCAAATCCGTTGTGAACGTTAGTTGCATTATTATCTTCAGTAAACCATAAGTTCAAGAAACAGCTTGCAAGGGGTTTTATTGCACCTATTCCCCAACTCGTCACCCAGTTAACCCCAAAAACATTTTTCACAGCCCTAAAGTATTGTTCCGGCTCAACCTGAACACTTTTCTCCTCAATCAAGAATAGCTTCGCAGTTACCTCAATCAGCATCTTCAAACAAGTTGAAAATTGCCCGATATATCATGCAATTCAAAGCAATCGGTATCACTTTGTGCGTCTGTACCGCAGTTTGCTTGCTGATCCGGTGATTCTCAAATATGTTCATAAAGAAATGAAATACAACGATATTCATGGATAAGACGATGTAATTGGATTGAAAGTTTACGCAAACAGGGGTTGTTAGGCCAATCCATCGATAACGGAAGACCAATGATAGTCTTAACATCAATACTTCCTAAAATAGTGGGTGTAAACTCTCATCGCCAATCGTACCATGATGGTTACGGAAAGACAGCTTCCGCGCAAGAGGACATTTTATTAAGCACTACATTTGAGAAGGACGCACAAGACGATGAGAGAAGCTCTGCCAAATCACTCACACTTAGGCAGGCGCTGGCAGAAATCAAGCCACTTGAGTGGATGACGTCGAAGGCGAGGTGTGAAAATTCGAAAACAATGTTTTGATGTTCCTGTATAGTTATGAAAGGGCACGTATTAAACCGACCAAGAGAATCACTGCGTGGATCGTGGAGAATATTGGCCGAGAAGTTATTTGCAATGAAACACGCGACAAAAAGTGCGTACTATCCAGTTATGTATCCCAAAAACAATCTGCTTCGTATTTTCTTGTGACTAGTCACTGATTTTGAGTCCTAAAAAAATCTGCAATACTATTGAGTAATAGGTCATCGTTCCATGTGTTTCAACCCTACCCAAATGTCCGACCGTTGATGGACTCGAACATGGGCGAACAGCCAAACATGACAGCGCCGAGCCGATGCAGCTTGAGGTATACTGTGTCCGCCCTAAAGGTGATGTTAGCAGGTCACACCAAAGCAGTTTATGATCACAGTGACAAAATGCTGAACCGTAAACCGATATATTTTTTTAATACCTATCCAGTTCTTATGATTTTGGTAGAAGAGCTAGTCTACCAGCTTTTACAATGTACCATACTAAAACATGCGTAGGAGCTACATATTATCAGACTGCCCAAATGTAGATAGAACCAGCTGAGACGATCGGGGCTCGTATCAATAAGCATATATTAGATGTTTAAAACGGTTCACTCCCTTCAGAAGTTTGAACAAAACAGTCAGAAGACGAAAACTGGTAGAAGCAAGCATTTCCTATTGACTCATTAGGGGCAAATTTACAATAACATGAAACGGTTTTTTATATCGGACAGATAGGGGGTAGGATGGATAGTCAATCGGTGGTCGGCGTAGCTACCACTAAGATACCGCGAGCTTCATACCATACATCACATCTTCACCAACTTTGAGCACGTTCTGAAATATCTAGACTCCGCTGTATTATTGCCATACTGAAGCATTTACGTATTTTGTGACGATCACTAAAATTTTGGTCTTTTGGAACAGCAAGATCGTATCAGAGTCGACTCTCATATTCAATAGGGCACTGGCCTTGTAAACAATCCTTTAAGTAGAGAGAAGCAATTGAGTTTGCGAATGGTCAGAATATGCCGACTACGGACAGATGGATAAAACTGAGATAATCTTAATCAGTCACTCACAAGCTTCGTAGGCGTCTGGAAATCGCAAGCTGAGATGCTACGGTAGAAAGTCCTATTCAGCACACCTCGTAACATGAAAGACGAAATATATCCCGGTGGTAAAAATGTGGTCAAAAATAATTAGACCCTCGAGACAGTCTAAGCGCAGATTTCCGATGAGCTGTGGTCACAAACAGATGCTTCATACGCACCAATTGATGATGAATATCGCCGATTTGGCAGCTACACTGAGTATAACTCTCGTTTTGACAGATCGGATTTTGCGATTTTCAGCCGAATTGATGAAGAAGACGGATATCGGACAAAGAAAGACAACACATCCGCAAACCCTCAGAGAATAATCTATCAAAACTAACACAGATAAACGAAATTCACAAAACGGGATCGATTGCGCGGAAATTATTACTGTTCTAGTATCCAACAGATAGGCATAGTTTTGTACAATGAAGAAATAGGTCATACTTTTTTTCACATTTATCGTAAAACCAGGCGTTTTAAAAAAAATCACGAACAAAATGGAATCAATTGACGAATTCAAAAAGAAAACAAAAGCAAAATGCGATGATAGCACGGCAAGTCGCAGTACCATGTATATATGCACACGGGCAGATTGAAGAACGAAACTACCAGCCAGGGACCGATTAAAAGATGAGTCAAATTAGGCGAACCAAAAGTTTTAGATGAAAGTAGTTAATCCAAAGTAATATGTACATGCAAAAGACAGAATGCTTTAGCAACCATAGCATCCAGAATAATCCATCGAAAACGAATAACAACAACAAGAACAAACGTAGAAAACGAACATATTTTTGGGTGATCAGCAAAAGGGCAGAATAAAAGAACGATCTAAGACAAAGATAGAAAGCTAAGTGCCGTGTTAGTGAAAGGCAACGTCATAATTGTTACAGAGTGAACAGTATCAATTACCATACTTGCTACTTGTGTTCACGTTGTTGGTAGCAGGATTACTAATCTTAGAGCTATCTAAACAATGTTAGTATACGGTTTCAAAAGTCGATGATTGTAGAACTGCTGGGAAAGGAATGTAGGCCGATCAGCTGATTTGGAAACAAGCCGGTTGTTTTTATGTTAAAATGGTTGGAGTGGCCGAATAAACAATGAAATGATAAATAGACGAATCGCCAAATAATAATAATAATAATAACAGTAAGATGCGAACAGTCAAAAGACTAGTATTGTAATGCACCAAATCGGTTAATTGCACCAGTCTAGACGAACACACGTGGTTTGGTTTGCTGCATAGCCAACAAGGCTTGAGTGGCTTCTTGTTGTTGCTGAAGTACAAGCTGAGACGAATGCGCTTTGGGTTGCATAAATGCTACGATTTCAGTGTAGTGTGATGAGGTTTCGTCTTGCAACGGAGCAAAGTGCTGCTCGTCAACCGGTGCACGAGTCCCACTGGCAATATCTAGCCCTTGGGGAACCGATGCCCCATGGGTTCGTGAAGGTTGTCGTTGTCTCGGTGTCGTACCGAATAGGGTCATGGAGGCTGAGGTGGGACCGCCACGTTTCAGCGGGGCTACACTTGATTCCTGAACATGTCCAGCTCCTCCTGGAGGAACATGGTCGAATGATAGCTCGACATATTGTAGCTCATGTTGATTAGGATTAAACAAAGAACTGGTTCTGGGAGTTGGTTGATCATAGGCTGCCCCGTAATGATAATTCAGATCACTGTTGCACATGTTACTAGTAAGATTGGGCGGGTGTCCGGAGTGCAGGCTGACTTGATCTGTACTGGTCACGAGGGTCGTCTGATGAGGAGACTGACGCGAACCGAGTGGAAATCCACTCGAACCACTCGGTCGAGCGGCGGGCTGTTGACCCTGTGAAAACGAAGGCAAATGGAAAGCGGTCGAGCGCAGTGTGATGTGATGATAGCAAATGGCTGGCGGCGTGAGACAAAACGGCTAAAAACGGTCCACTCTTGAAAAGATGAGAGTACACTGATAATGCAGTCACATTAAGCGGTAACCTGCCCAACAAACGAGAAAAAGGTGTCAATAACACTGGTACCGATAACTCCCTATCGACGGTTGATACTGATGTTTAGCCGCATCACAACCATGAAAAACAAACGTTAAATTTAAGAACAGAAGGCGAACAAATCAGACTTGTTCAACGGAACTCTAATGACCAAATTCAAACGATCAGTATCATGATTATTGAGTGTTAGTCACAAGCTGATGCCGCTGGAGTGAGTTGATTCGGAAATGCCGAATATGAAGTATGCATGTTTGTTTCACTGGATCGTGAGCCACGGTTCAAACCCCAATCATGGCAAACATATGCATCGCCGACGATTTCTAACAATAGTGAAATTCAATTCTATAATTTTTCATTTTAAGACGTCTATATACAATTTTGAGCTTCCTGACGTCACCTGTTTGAGCCCTAATGTCAGTTCAAGTTGCAAAAGAGTTTCTCCGGAATTACAGTATATCTCAACTGAAAACAAATAAACTGCACTAAAATCCCAACACTATGTGAAGGATCAAGTTGACAAACGTAGCAAACAAATCAGATCAACAAGCAACAGCGGACCATGATAATCGTAGAGAGAAATAGACTACGCAAAACTACATGATTAGCAGGACTGTCAGTCTAAACCAGTGAAAAGTTCCAAGACTCCTGTGTGACGTTTCTGTCTCCCCGCGTCAACGTAGTTCGAACAATTCTAGAAACATACAGCAACATTAAAGAAACTACGTGATATATTTATAGGTGACTGCAAATCACAAAAAGTTACATCGGGACAGACCAAATTATCATCGGGGATTTCAAAGTGAAGAAAGTATAATGCTTTATGTCCAAAGGAATCGGCTAAAAATTCCCCATAAATGTGGAAGTTGTAATTAATCGTGTGATACTTAATTCGGGTCAGTAAGAAAATGTTATGAGTAGCAAATAACTATCCCAGGTGCAAGTGAAGATAAAGTGCTTTTATTGTTTCCTTAGTAACCATCCTTAGTTCAATAAAACAGCGGAAACTCACAAAACTGAAACATGGATCTAAAATTTCTGAAATCAAGACAATGTGAACCACGGAAGTTCCATTGTAGAAAATGGGAGTGATATGTATCAGATGCGATAGCGGTGGCAAAAGACTAAAATGAGTTTACACACACAATGAAACTATCTGACAGGGCTGGTAAGCGCACAAAGCATGCGCTGTTTAATGAAGAAGCAGACTAAAGATGTTGTGAAGTTAACAGAATACCACATACAAATCAGATGATGTGGTTTTCAGCATTATATTATCCTGTCCTGCATTCTTTGCCCGTCTTATGAGGCATGCGTTCGTAACCGCCAAATTGGTCGTAATCAAAGTGTAACATTTTGGCTTAAAAAAGTGTCAGTTTTCAGTTCGAAAAGATAAAGGTAAAGAAGTCTCTAACGATTGTCAATCCCACCAGTAACTCAATCTCTATCCGTTAAGTACTTAGAGCATATCCTGAGCAAGAGTACGACGTGGTCACTTCACGGCAATAATGTTTTTATCCAAGCCAGAAGGTCATCATTGTATGTTCAGAATCTTCAGTCGATTGCCGTTCTATGTTATTTACTCAGCTGACTTAGTAACACATGTGTGCTCCTTCAGTGGACCAAATGTTCATCTGTTATCTTCTCCGGGTAAGTTGCCGAAGGTTACCATACTTTTTGCCAGGTCACTAAAGCATCTAACACGTTGTAGAGAAAGGTTTGGATGATATTATTGTTTCTGAGCAATTTACGTACGGAACATTATGAATGACACGACTGGTTTAATTCGGATTTTAAAAAAAAAAGTATTTCTACGCCATCAGCCAGATGTTGGAGTAAGTAGTTACCTTTTTTTTCTCGAATCTGGTCAGAGTTTTCTTTAATTTTTTACACACCAATATCTGCATACATCTAGCTTTCCTATTGTAGAATCAACCACTAAACATACTTCAAAGTTCCTTCTAAGTGGCACTAATTACAGCCGTTTACTAAACAGCCCAAGTTTTATAATCAGCACCATTACATGCAATATTATGAATATAATTAGTTGTGTGAATCAAGTTCCTCAAGGTAATCATCATGTGACAAAACCAAAGAGGAGATCTATATCAGAAAATAGCTTGACAGAATAAAAATAACCGAGAGTTAAGGAAGGTAGAAGTAAACAGGGTACTCTGCGCAATGCAATCCGAGCATGGCGTTTTACAAACAGTTCTCCTCATCAAACGACGCAAAATGCTATGGTGATCCTCAAACCAAAAGTTTGGTTCAGGCTGATTTGTAACACTAGAGGCATACATCAGCAAGCCATGGTGTGATGTGACGACTGAGCGCCTAAAGTAACTGAACGAAACTTGTCAGTGGGTTGAGTTCTGAGTCGAAAGCACCATCATGCATTTCTCGATAATCAACACAGTTAATTCGCTTCGTTCTCTAAGTAGCCAGAGAAACAAATGGACAACGTCAGCAAAGATCGTGTAATTGGATCAATGGTCACAACGAGCTAGTCAACAAAGTCAACAGTAGCGTTCTAGTAGTATTCGAAAATGCATTCGGCAGGTGCGAAACGTGTCAACTTTTCAGCACTAGGAGGCAACTCATTCAATTGGTCATAGAGAAATGTGAAGAACAGTGACAAGAGAGGGACTAAGTGGACTCACATTAAGCTTTCTATAACCATATAACGTGGTCACTCACACACTGAACGACTATCGACCGAATGGACCGTTTGGGAAGCATGAAATTGATGCACGGTCGGCAGAACTCTGTTCAGCTTCGCATACCAATTCATATATGTGGTTGCGAAAGTAGTAATCGTGGGTCTTCGAAAAGTGAACCGTGCGCATTCGGGTTATTTAGTCTGAGTTTCTATGGCCAGTGTTTATAGAGATATTCATAACCAAACTCTTTGAGGAACCACAGCGTTGTACGCAGACCGAACGCAATCAATACAACAGGCTAGAGGATATCCGTGTGCAGTTCTCTTATTGAATATGCAAGATGATAAACCGCAGGTTGAAGCACAACCTGCACAAACACCATGCAAGAGCCAAAGAATTACGCCAAAACCAAGTCATTCAATCACATGTGTGCACACATGCGTACACACATGCACGAGACGTCACATTAAATAAGACGGAGTATAAATCCGAGTCTGTTCACAATGCTACTGATGCGACTACTAATACTCACTGGGTTTGAGGCAATCCGTCGAACTCAAACGATACGACAGTGGAAGAACATGGAGGTAAACAGACAGACGGTCGGATAGCCAGCCAGCCAGCCAAATAAAATGACGAAACATTAAAACTGACTTGTCCGTACTCCACAAATACACAAACAACGTGCAACTATGAATGACTTCTTCGTTTGGCTTCAATTTCGACCACGATTAGGATGAAAGTTAAATGATGTGATACAGCACGAAAAAACTGATTACGCAAACGAGCACGCAGAAAAAGTTGACAAACATAAGAAAATGAACAAAAGGTGTAACGGTACCATCACCGAAAATAAACGTGAAAGCAAATTAGAATTAGTTCAGATCAGAAGAAGGAGATAGAAACTGGAAAACGTATGTGAGGTAATTTACAATTCATCAAAGAGCAACAATGGCTACGATTTTTTGGTGTTACGTGACCTAAAATAAGTTTCAAAAGACGTTTGTTTTACTGTCAAGCGATGAGAACAAAAATGTACAGAAGCTTATCAAATGCCATCATTTGAGATCTATGTATAAAAAGTAACACAGTTAGAACCAGAAAAGACTAAGAATCTAGCACTGAGTAATGCGCAGAATCTGTTCCTCTTTCTCGTCAACAGGTAACTGAATCTAACATGAGTTAGATTGAAAGGGTAGGGAAGAAACAAAGGAGAGTTGTTAACATTATGTGTTCCCGGGGCAGCACAATCGTGTGTAACCGACCCATTGGGTAGGTCACATGGTCAAAAGGACCGACAAGGGACATGCGAACGAATGAACGAACGTGCATGCGTGCGTACGTACGTGCGAACAACGAAGGACGTACCCAGTTAAATGAAAGACGCACGTGACACGGTGCCAGGGATGGATGGTGGATGACGAGAGTGAAAAAGACAAGAAAGAAAAGGGCAAAATAAGAAATGGAATGAACAAAGTGGGACGGATAGACATGAACGTGTAAACAGAACCAAAATGTGGTCAACCGTACGTTATGTTTCGTAGATTACCAAAAAGCGACAACAGTACTGATCGATTCGTTAGGATAGTAACACCATAAAAAATTAGTTAACTAGATCAATTGGTTCGAGTGCGAAAATAGTGGTCAATAGTGGGTGAGATCCAAAATTGGACTCGAGCAGATCGACCGTACATAGCACTAATGAGTGGATTTTTTGGGAGCGAAGGTAGATTGTGAACCAATAGAAAAATAAATGCTGATATGAAGAGACTGCCTGAACACTCCAGTCTAGTGAATCGATGTTAAGCAAAGGGTGACTGAAACGGATGCTCAAGATAGTACATTACAGCGATATTGAATATTAATTGCACGACATCGGTTTCGAGCCCTGATTTTCTTAGTTAACACCATCAAAGTTTAGGCAGCTCGATAGTATACAGTACAAAAATGGCATGGTACGTCGCGTTGCAGAAAACGTAGTATAGGTTGGAAGGTCAATGGGTTTAAGATAAAACAGTTTAGAAAAGCTGCATTGGGAATTGTTGATGGAATATTGATTGAATAATGTGACGGTCAAGTTGGTGAAAAAAGACAGTACGAAAACGTGTTTCAAATTGCTAGGACAGACTTTTTGTAGGCTCTGGCAAAATTCCTAATTAACAAGGTTTAAAAAACACGGTAACTAACGAAAGTACACCACCTAACCTGTAGAGCTGAGCAGCAACCGCATTCATGTTTACATTTATATTCAGATAAACCACATAGCCATACTATGGTAACCAAGTGTCGTAAAGATAGACGTTCTGCAAACAGGACAAAACTTTTAATTCAGTTGAATACAGAAATAAGGAAAGGGGATCAAACGATTTTGCGCGTGTATCAGTTTAACGATTCGGCGTGTTTACAACCTGTTAGCCGAAGACAAATCGTCTATCTCATAACAAAACAGGGAACCAACTTTGAAAGGAAAAGCGATCAGTCATAACAAAGAACGCCGTATACAATACATACAAAAAAGAATAGAGAGAGAAAGATCGCATAGCAAGTGTGCAGACGAAATACGTATCCGCAGTTGTTCTGCCCATAATCTGTGGTAGCTCAGTGGAAAAGACGTTCACTATGAACCGCAGAGTTACGGATTCAAACGACTACGCTTGTCTAAGTTTGGACAACCTGGAGATGCATCCAGCCCTTATGTGGCCAGGTATGTCGCATAGCAGCAAACGTATACTGGTGCAACTTATGTCAAGTGTGACCGAGTATCTGGCTGTAAGAGAGTGAGCCGTTCAATAAGACAGAAAACAATACGGAAGGTGTCCGGGTGATAAGAGGAGCGAGTTGAACTCAGCAATTTAACAGGACAGGGCGCAAGCACAAGTTGGATCTGTGTTGATCTGTAGATGTGTATTTCGAGCATTTCTAACAGTGTCGTGCAAAGCGTACACACACACATACACACGATATGAGCAAGCACGAGGAATATCATGTGAGTTCTGTCTGACATCTCCAGGAGAACCCACAAGCGTGTCTTACGAGAGCGTCGTTGCGTGGGTGATGACGATTGTAGGACCACGTCACACACGCACAAGTAAGACTTAAGGGAACAGCGGATAGAAAATGACTGAAGAGTGGTCGATTCACTAAGGCACGTGGCCCGAACGGTGAAGGGGAGAGAAAAAGGAGGCTGGGAGGCAAGTAAAAACGCTGAAATGAGAAGAGCAGGCATAAGTCGATTGGACAGCCGAGTACGGTGTGAGGGCAAGGAGTGGGAGTAAATATAAATCGAACAAGAGGATGAGGTTAAAAATCTGAATCAAGAACTTCGATTTAGTGTTTAGACCATCCTTATGCAGAATATCAGTGAATTCAGCTAATTTTATAGTCGATCAGATGTCCACACAGTATTGGAAATTAAAGTCCAAACTCGAAAAAAATAAGCATCAATCGATTGTTTGTTCGTGAGGCGTAATTGGTGTTTGGTGTGTCTCTAGCTGTTCAATACCGGATTACTTCCAGTTTACTCACTAAACCCCCAGACCGACAAGTGATGAAGCTGCTTGTTTAGTTTGTTCATGTTCCTCAATTCTAGACAAACATGACAATATCATGATTAAAGCGAAGAATTCCTGACACTAATGTGATGTCACCGTAGCTCAAGTTAACCGAACACTATCTCTCATGGCATCTCCAATAAGCGATACAGAACACAACAACTGTGGAGCTCTGCACGATATAGTTCTTTCGCTTCTCTACTCTACATATGAAAGATCGCCCAGTAATACCAGATGTCTTTTAATATAAATAAGCTGATAGTTATTATACAGCTCACTTCTGACAACAACGATTCAGTTGTGAAAAATGGACTGAAAAAGACAGCAGAACGGCCTGAAAGTCGCCATTTAAACTCCACAAATGTGTAGACACGAATTTCACTTTTGTAACGACTAGAATACACTTACTCGTTCGACTACCGTATGCAGTGGACCAACCATCATATCCACTTCCAAATCCGTAAAATATTTACATTAGTAATTTCTCTAATTCACATCACATGGTTAATGTCAAGCCAAAGTTTAGCTATCGATTGGAACACATAAAAACTCCTCTTCATCTTACAAAACTAATCGTCAGGAGCTGTGTGGTTTTACTGTATCCCGGTTATATTCTCAGGACATTTTGTAAAGTTCGGCAAAACATCTGTCTATTGTCAGGCAACTCCCTTTTGCTTTACTCGGCAATTACATCGTCTTTAGTTACACCAACGTTTAAAAAGCAGGTATATTTCAGATTTACCCCACAACCCCCAAACGTGCTCATCACACGTGTATGCCATAATAGCACTAAACAATCCCTCACATTTGTCTGTACATGTTTGCTTATAAAATTGAAAATCCTCCGTACTACGTGTTGTTTTTATAGCGAACATGAGACAATTACGGTTAGCTGTTGTTTGTTTTAGTCTATAAACTTATAGTATGCTAACACTGCTGTCATATAACCACTATGCTCACTAGCTGAATACCCGCCCATCAAGAAGGAACAAGGCAGTGTTGTTGTTATGTTAAGAGTAGATGTCTCTCTGGTTGAAAACAACTTCACACAGGTGCTTGAGTGACCGAAATAGACCTCGTTTCAATTTACTATCTTTCTTCTCTCTATTTGACTTTGAACTGTTGGCACTATGTGCGATGACCTCCAAAGGCTAAACTATCAGCAGAGAACCTTATGAAAATAATACTATCATCAAGCACAGAACCAGTATAGTTCGTGCTCGGTGAATCGTAAGATCATCATACAGTGCAACATACGATGGCACAAGTGAGTGGTCAACTAATGCCAGATTGCCCAAACCTACAAGGAGCGCAGTCGCACTGGAACCAGTTCAGCGACGATGGACAGAAAGGTTAAGGAGTTTGGCTCGCCAGTCGGGCACGCACAGAAGCCACATATACGTTTTGCCTATTCCGCTTTATTGAGTAATATTCACAAACTGTTACAATGAACTATATACAAAGAAAACGGTGACGTTGATTACCGTTACTGTTCGGAATGGCGGTAGTATAAGTCAGGTTACTGGAACCAGACAGAGGTTTGACACAGATGATGGACCACACCGTCACTCGGTGAGCGATATTCACCGCCGGCAACTTGACACTTGAAACCACGGTGAATAAGCCAAATTGTTATCAAAGTTTTTTTCATCGCGGTTTAGCCGTGAGTACCAATCACGATCCAGCCCGACTTGTACTTTTAATCGTTTCATCTAAGTCTTGTTGGTTTTGTTTTCATACTAGTCACACGTTTACGACTGACGAGAGTGTGCGAAATGAATTCATATCGTAATTTTTGTCTTCTGACTATTCTATTCAAATGGCTAAAAGGGACTCAATGTTTCAAACATCGCGGATACCCCAGTCTGTAACAAGGCCGAGCTAACGCTATCGGAAACATCCGGTCTAAATCGTGTATTCGAGTGTGATGAACGCAAACCGTGAGTAAGTCAAAAATTCGATTAATGAGTGTAGTATTAGTTGAGCGAAAGCCATAGATCTTAAAACAACGCAAGAGGTGGGGAATGCGTTGCGGACTAACGTATAAAAACCTCCGCAGATTTTCAATCAGAACTCTACGTAACAGCCATCTCCAAGAGATAAATCATGCACTGCTCTGAACATCAGTCTTTCAACTTTCATCAAGATATGGTTGAAAATAATATAAATTGAAAGGGACCTGTGGCTTAGTGGTGGGTTCAAGACCAAGGGAAATCGTGCGAAGACATTTTTTGGACGAAACGTTATTGCACCTTCAAGATTAAACCATAAAAGATCGAACTACCACGCGCACAGTAATGCAGGAGTGATTATGGGAAAGCGCGAAAATTTTGACCCGAAGGACATTGTGTAATTTGATAGATATAATATAACGTTAACAGGACAATATTTTCATATGGAATTGCGAACGTATCCACGTATCTGAAGCTTCGATTGGGCGTTGCTAACCACTATTTAACAGTCATATACTGACACGAAATCGTATCTACATCCATTGCACTGGAACTGCACAAGAACTGTTCCATCGTGACAGGACAGTATTTTCTTGAAAGCAACATCCACGGTTTCATACCCTTAAACATCTTCTAGTGAATTCCACTGAAGGATATCACCTACGTACTAGTCCTGATCAACCGACTGTACAGGTCACGATCTGACTGATACTTCGCTGTCACGCACTGAACAAGGCACAATGATATGTACTTCGGTACAGCTTCAACTAGGTGTCTCAATATAAGGCTATCGTTTGGGGATGTGATCAAGATATTTTGCCAATTTATCCCGTTAGTGTAAGTTCAAGCGGGTGTAGCTGCTTTGATTGATTACGTAGTCACAAAAGTAGAGCTGTACTCGATAGTAAACGATCTCCAAAATTAGACTGTATTGTTCGCTATGAACCTCTTTTTACAAAGTTCTTTTCATAGTTCTACTTTGCATTAGTTCTTATTTCGCGCTCATTCATACTACCCTACTGAGTGTAACAAGCCACTATCATCTTAAACGACGATAAACCCCTCTAGGTTTATTCACTAAGTTTCCAGTTTTATACTTCCATTTATGAAAGTAAATCATTATTCTTCCGCCAAAACCTACACGGTTCCATAAACAAGAGTGCACAGCCAGCGTTCAAATCCTGTTAGTTTTAGTAACAACTTTTTGTACAGTTACAACCTAGGCTGTACCTATACTTTCATTTAACCGTATTCAAACTGTTCACATGAATGTCTAGAGCTGATAGAACTGGCGTAGTGCAGTTCCATATGCAAACAGATTTTTTGAAGATACCAAGAGTCGTCTACTTTTATGATAAATGACATTCGTGATTCATTTTCTGAATGAAAACAGTCAAAATGACTACGACGCGGAATGTGTTCTAACAGCTGAAGCATGCCGAGAGCATGGAAGTATCATATCAAAGGACTGTAACAGTGATGACCGCGAAAGACGCTTGCTCTGCGAAGTTCTTCATTGCATGAAATCCTGTACAAATTACGTTAAAACACAAGATAAAGATCACGTACACTCATTTGCAGAGGTGATATGTATCCACATACATCGGACAGCAGCACAGTGTCATTCACCCTGGTGACACGTCCTCCACAGTGCGTACACACTTTTCCAATAGTCGCTTTTGGTTCTCCCTCTTCCAGGTATTTGGACCTGCCCTTTGGTTCCCGAACTTATGCCCCATACTACTCACAAACGAAGCTGTCCGTTATACAACACAACCACCCTCTGTGTGCATGCTGCCCACCAAATTATTATGATTACCGTCAGACTGCCCCGCGTTGTTCAGTCAGCTACGGCTGACCTTAGTGTAATGTTGCCAGAAGTGTTTGAGAATCCGTCCCGTGTATGATCAAACAGTGTTCTAAAGTGGGTGTGTTCTTTTAGAGCCATTAACGCTCCGTCCTTCAGTTTGACAGGTTTTCTCTGCATTAACCACATCCATGTACCGCACCAAGTGGAAGCAGATGATACACGATGGGTGAGAATGTGGATGCAGTGGACAAAAATGGATAATGACGATCAATATCGAACGGGGGTAAAGAATTGTGACAAGTGACAAACGAGTAGACAAGGACGGTAAAATTCGTAATAATCCATAACGCACATGTCATCTGGGCGATGTAACAAAGTAATTTTTAAGCATTGCGAAACAAAACAACCTTCAAGTTACGTGGCTATTTACAATGTAAATTTCACTCTGAAAGAGCCATTGTTATTTACAACAGCCGACCCGCATCCGTTTTCACTGTGTTGTACACTGTTGGGTCTATAAGGAGTTTGGCGAGTCAGTTATTTCACCACCAATGAAGCACTAGTTCACGCATCGAAAGTTCGAACTCTCGTCCATGTTGACATCTGACCCGGCCAACTGCATTGATGTGGCTTATCGGACCACTGTTCTGAACAACGATCACGACAAAATTTACATCCATTTTTTACGTTCAGCTAGCCGTAACGGCTCCGGAGCCGAACAGGATGAGTAGACTGCGTGTGGTCGTCCGTGCGTGTCTGACCCACGAACCAGACCATACAGTTTTCATTCTACCTTCTCATTGAACCAGTTCTAATTTACAGGTTTACTATAAAGACACTAGAAGCAATTGAGGTAACCAGGGCTTGAGGTCGTGACCATGTTATTGGTAATTAGCATCGCTGGAATCTGACTACAGCGGATAATAAATGAAAGTTACGCCATCTGGTAAAGAAAGACTTAAAACTCCTCAAGATTTCAGATTGACTTTTTTGGGTAATGTTTTGCTAAATTTTTGTACGGTTGCGCCCAATGTCCTCCGTAACTGTGAATGACGACATCTACGTGAAGTTCGAATTTCAAGTCCATAACTAAATCGACTTTCTCAAACTTGAGTTCTCAAACAGACACTACACTATCTAGCTGCCCAGTAGGTTAAACATAACAGTTCAAGACGAAAGGCGAAGTGACCCACCGGATCAACTGGAGTCACAGCAAAATATTAAATGTTGCACTTACAAGGCGTTCGCTTTCAACAAACATACAATGAAGAGCTGAATGCTGTCAGGACGACAAAATCTAGGGATCGAAAGTGATTGGGAATACCGGGACATAAGTCAGCGTTCCGCATTCAGTATTATGACCATAAGGCCACCGACTAAAAAGTCTAATAGTGCACTGTCTCGAAAAATCAAGAAACGGGTCGGTTTAACTTGACCACAAAGATAAGGGGTTCTAATTCTCAACTGATACAATCAACCACCAGTAACGGTTAATCTAACAGGTAAGAGGTAGAAAAAGAAACTCGCTGTTACAACAGACGAGCAAACATGTTAGCTGACAGTGGACAAACGATATAGGGTTTAGGTCAAAGTCATGTGGGTGATGGGTAAATGCAAGTTCACAACGCGCTAGGTAATTCACAGCAATAATCAAGATAAAGAAGCAAATGGTGCGGAAAAAAATCCGATCAGATAGACGCACGCATGGTGAAGATAAAACCAGAAGGATAGAGAGATAAAGTGAGAGTGTCCATATTGTGGAGAACGCCCAAATTGGAGGCGCGATTATTCCAGCACACCGTGGAGTATTTCAACGCGGTGATGAGATGTGGCCAAAGTCCATAACAAATGGATTGTGGACAACAGTGGCGAATGAACGAACCATCATTCAACGAAATCGGACAACAGGCAAGAAATGGCAAGCAAAAGTCCACGACAGAAAAATTCAGCAGCAGGCGCAAAACCAGGTAGAAATGTACACGACGGTCAGGTGGAAACCGTCGCTGTGTAGTAAACCAGAATCCCGGTACATAGAGGCGGGCACCCGCGTAGGGTGAAAACGTGAGTTGGACAGTAAGGAACGACTTTTGCTACAATATGACTATTAGTACGTGAAGACCATGAAGCACACATAAAAATGTAGCTTCACCCAAAACGTTGTACATCGCTCGGTTATAACTTTCAGTGAACCGTTTAATGACCATGCAGACTGGTCTGCCAATCTGGACCGAGCATCTGGAGGGTGAACTCAGCTTTGGGATAACGTTACACTGTACAGTCGACGTCAGCTAGGTAGAACAGAGGTAGTAGCTAAACATCGGTGATAATTCGAAGCACGCGTAGTCACACAGTTGGGCTGCTGAAGACCCAACTGATGATTATAACAACAATAATACCAGAAGACAAGTGCAAACTTCCGGTGGAAAGCTTGGACACATTGGATTGACAGTTGGTTTGATATTTCATCGCAGTCATCGGTAACGGAGATCCAGTGACAGCTCGTTCAGAGAACATTCAGACAATCTAGTTTACACCATGCAGATCCAATGCCTGGACCGTCAGTTAGGTAGCACGTCCCCCCCATCCCCGAACATTACGTCATGGAAAGTGAGCGACGCATCGAAACTCTCCAGTGATGATGTAAAGTGTATTGGGTAGCGCTCTAGACGGTCTGATTTATTGTCTGCATTGCTGGTTTGTCAAAAAAGCCATCGAGAACGTGCAATGAAGCCTACAGAGTCGCGTCGAATTGTAGCCGAAAAATGTACAATGAGTATATAGTTCTGAGAGCTAGTAAGGTGCACGCCTATCGGTGGCTTCGTCTGCCAGAGGTAGATAGTGTTCCAAAATCGATAACAACGGTCTACATGGTCCCGTTGATTACAGCTTCGGTAAAAACGCAGCTTTGACAGGCACAAGAGGAAACACTGAGAACCATCACAATTCCACCAAACGTTAAACGGTTCGTCTAAGGTCACGTCTTGGTGCCTTAGGTGCGGGACTAACGGCTTTGAATGTAGGTGAGCGTGTAACGTGTGAGAGCCAATGACGGGAGTGCAAGCTCTACCACTACCATGTCACGTATGAGGTTGAGAAGGTGAAGACATTCTGACATCACTGTGCGCAGACGTACAAAGGTTTTGTAACAGCTTGGTGACAAGAGTGGTGCAGATGACTGATTCGAACAGATATCGGAGTACACATGGAAATCTAGTGTTTGAAATGGTCCTCCGCCACCGATTTGGGCTTGAACGACAGTACAACCAAGCGGAGCGCAATTCATGGTATCGCGTGGTCCCAGTTCGACAAACAAGACCAAACGAAACAAAACCAGACCACTAGTCACAAACAACCTCCATGAGAAGTGACGTCATTCAAACGATGATGTACCTCTCATGCAAATATCTTTCCGACAAGGAGAACGTCGCACATTCCAGAGTAACAAAAAACAACAGTGAGATGGTCCAAACAAGGGTTGGGTAGAAATCTCAACTGCTAAGCGAACCTTTCTTGAAGAGGTCTTTTCCAAGGGAACACTACACATATGACAGATCTGGTTTCCCGGTGATTCAACTGAAACTACAAACAAATGTCGACTGAACTAGCTGACTTCGAATACAACAAATACCTGCTTACATTGTAACACAAACTCACATAGAATCTGCGTTACAACAATGAGACATACCTCTGCGAGCACACCAAAGAGATGTCATCGAACAACATTCAGCTGCTTTCCCACCCACTCCTTCTCGATTCCAGCTTGCATTGACCGTCAACAAAGCATCAGTGAGATTAGATGTGAAAAAGATGGGTAACAAATGAATTCACAGCCTGTCACAACGACATTACAGATAGACTGAACATTCAGAGGAACCGTTCGACTGACGTGAGCTAGCTCATTCAGTTGTGGATGAGGGAGATTGTATGGTTGGAAATGACATTCCAGAAGTTCTTCGATCGCAAATCGAAGTCGATTTGCAGTGCCAACTATTGAAACGTAAAAAAGCTAAGCGAATGAATTTTTCTTGTCCAGCACTTTTCAACGATGGTGGTGAAAGATTGTTATCTGGACTGACCACCTCCGTTCTGTACGTAGAAGTGCCTCGTTTCTGGTGCTTACCGACAGTCATTCGCATTTTCGCACAACCACAGAGATGTTAGCCATGTCCCTATCATACCCCAGTTGCTCACGCGTCTCATAATGCAGTGGTTGTTGGAACATGGATAGACCAAAATGAGATATGAGGATAGACAGGTTCTCGGTCTGGTCGCGGTTGAATCGATCATATCTTCGCATTCACGCAATCGTTGTTTGCCCGATCGGAGTGTAGAGTGCGCATTTATGGACAGCTGTCTCGAGCACACTCTGCATCAAGTGGCAATCGATAGAAATGTCCGATAGCCCTCTTCTTTATCAAGTTGTGATGTGACATGTTCTGGAATGAGTCCTCGGAGTTTGTGAGGAGTTCCGAGTGGAGTTTCCTTCAGACAGTGAACTGTCTGATGTTCAGTATGCGGACGACAATGTATTTCACAGATCCTTTGCAGAGAACATGCAAACCATACTGAACCGCTTTAAATGATATGGCTGGTCTGTATGACATGCAGTTTTCACCCCGAAGGCGTAAATTGACGTTAGAGATTGAGTTCGCATTAATCCTGTGTTTGTTATTGCTGACAGACTACTGGTGACTGTCGACTGTTTTACTTTCCTGAGTAGTTTCATTCTATGAGCTTGGAATATCCTCGATCATATGTCTAGAATGGTGGCGAAAGCGGATAACGCAGTCGCTAGCCTTCGTCACATGTGGTGTCAAAACCATGTCCATCTGTCGATTCAGTGCCATGTCTACAATCTTCATGTGCGCTCGGGTTTGGTATGTGGAGCAGACACCCGGCCCATTCTCACGGACGATGCACGCAGACTCTCGGTGTTCGATCACTGTTGTCTCCGTCACTTAGCCTGTATCTCATAGGCTGGCTTTGCAAGCAACGCAACAGTTAGTTGATACATATTTGAGAAAATGTGCAGGTTCGCAATCGATAACTGAGATTGTGAAACAGGCAAAGTCCTGGCTGGTGGGGTCACATACTGCAAATTCCAATGGAGCGTTTACCGTACCGCGTAATGTTTAGTGCGGCTGATGATGGTTGGAAGAGACCGCTAGTTGACCAGAGTATGATGTGATCACGGGTCTTAACCGTTTCGCCGAGCAATATTGGTAGGTGTCATCTGGCTGTTTGGGAAGTTCGCGACCATGCCTATCGTTAGTTGGAAACACTCGCTGGCATGGCAGTGTGTGCCAGTCAGTGGCTAGCATGTATCCGCAAACTTGTGCACTTTTCTTTCCTACTGAAAGTTTGCTGGTTTTTTGTTCGTCTTTTTTCTTCTCTATACAACTGAACGTGACTACTCCGCTATCTCTTGGATGATTGTCAGGGCCAACGGCATTCCGATTCACAGTAATTACTGGCACGGCTCAAAGTTAATGAAGATGGTGAAGCTTGGCCTTCCAAGAGTCATAATGCACGTCGTAATACAACGTTCGAGCAGGAAAAAGTCCTCCAACCATCCGAACAATGATTCGAAGATAACGTCATAGATAGGATCTCATACGAACTCGGTAATGCTGTTCGTAGTGTGAGTGGGGTCGGATCGATTGTCAGCAGGGACGACCACTTGAGACTATTTGCTAGATTGACGTCCTCATTGCTTCGAACAGCCACATCCGTAACACTTCGAAATGATCTTGTTATCTCATCATGACGGAAATAATCTTCAGTGTGGATAGCGCCATTTTGGGTTAATACGGGTAAGTAGTAAGTAAACAAATTGATAGCTGTTGTGTCGGGCTATCAATAATATGAACAAACGTGTCGACTAAATATGTTATACCCTAATCGCAAGCGTGCAACCCACGATGTATGACACAGCGAAGAAGAAAAGATAACGATGTATAAATAACGCACATAAACACCTCAACCTTCGACTTGACAAGACCAGCAAAATGCTGCTTAACTCTCATAAAGTTAAGACCTCAAGTGCTAAATGAAGGCGCGAGAAAATGTATAAATGACCGTGAAACCCATGAATGCAAAAGATACGCTAAATTTTACTTTGGATTCGTGTTCTTAGGCTTAGGTTTGTCCTATTTCTGACAGTCTTCTGCATGGGGTGTTCGTGTCCAATATCGATCGAATTAAATCTGTCAATTTCACGTGCAACAAAAAATGTTCAGAAAGTGAACAGCATTAGTGTAGCTGGTGTAACTAAGAAAAGCACACAGACAATAAAGTAGAAGAACACTTAGTACCGATGAATTATCAACTAATTCAGATGCGTGAAAAGGAGAAGGGATAAAAGGTGGGAGCGAGCGAATGATGCATACCCTCAGATCCTTAGGGACCAAGCACTATGTTAACTTGATTGCGCCCTAAGGCGAACTAGGCATTAGTGGCATAATTAGGAGAGTAAGCACACACGCGCACAAAACAAACGGGGTGCAGAGTAGTAGTAATGTGACAACTTAAGGACGCGTGAATTTGGTGTAAGTAATTGGAAAGAATATGAAGTTAGAGCAATGGTAACAAAATACAAATTTTGTTGCCGGCTATACGGAACTAACGGTACGTTGTGTATTGCCAAGTCGCTTAAATCTGAGACAAAATATGTGGTTGGTTGGATATTTGTCTCCGTTATTTTGTGCTGGCTCTGAGTAAAACAAAATACGCACAACTTAATACGAACTTAATAAAATGTATCTTGCGACGTAAAACTTGCTAAAATCAGAAACATCGAATTTATATAAAAGTCGTTTGGGTGAAAAAATATTAAAAAAGAGCAGGAAATCATGCGTACGTAGACAATAAGCGAAAAACAGGACACAATCAAAAGCAAACCTGAACAGAATAGACGCAGGTCTTAAAATGTCCCTCTGAAACCGATGATCGCCTCTTAAGCAGTGTGTGTGTGTGTGTGTGTGTGTGTGTGTGTGTGTGTAAGGAATACGAGTTCTCTACAGAAACCTTGCCAACTGTTTTATTCGAGACGGAAATGCGAACAAAATCTTCTGCCTGAGTTATCGACTGATCATGATGGGGAATAAAACTCCGGGAAAGATCACATGAACCACCGATCACAAATAACTCCAAAGATAGTAGAATCACCTAACTCCAAAAACTCCATAGACGAAAGCACGAATACTTATGTGAATCATTAGTCTCCATCGTTGGACTTTTAAAAACCACACCCGACCACCTCATTACGAAGATCCTTACACAAATATGATGGCCATCTCATCTATCCCTGCATGTTCCCTGAGAGTAAACGTTTATTTTTAGGCATACAACAAACGAATTAGGTGAATGTTGTGATCTCCAAAAAAACGAATACACTGTCCAAATATTGACTCTGGACACATTTTTGTGTATATAAGCTTCACTGCCAACAAAACAATCAATGCCACTGAACGTCGCCAACAACTTTGTGCGAGGAGACGATCAGATACCATGAAAGATAGCAATTAACATTTCAACACAGATTCCAAAATAATTCCAGGTAGCTCCTACTTTATTTGCAAGATAAAGCTTAGTGTGCATGAGCAGCATACAAACATGCAAACGCTATCGGATGTAAGAGAAGGTGCGAAAACGACGTCGACGAGACGAACAGAAACGTGCATTCGATCGCACAACATGACAAAGTTACATACAAATGGGACGATGAACTACGTCGAAATAAGTAATTAACAAGAAATTTTATACACACAGGGAGGTATTTTGGGTGTCATCGTTACTAACTGAAGAAGAGAACCACAACTCGGCGCCTTGAACAAGAATGATGCAACGCTGAAAAATTATCATCGTACGGTGGGCAAGTCAGAGTTAAAACAGTCTGTCACGTAAAAATATCGATAGATAAGGCGACTTAAGTCAGGGAAGATTATGCCAACAAATCCCACCCTCGTGAACAGGATTGTGCACAGCGATAGAAACTGAATGTTGGTCTAAAGCTTGTCAAATTTTAGCTTAGTACATCAGAAATAGAAAGACATCGAACGTAAACCAGTATGCACATAGATGATATAACGGACCTCACCACTGTCAAACAAGACTCCCGATAACAACTGGTAGAGGACACAGTATACGAATGTGTGCGGTTTATGATGGCATAAAAAGCTCAAGTAAACTGACCTAGACGATAATCAAAACACAGTTTGACTGAAAAGAACAAGTACTCATAAAGTTATGTGGCTCACCTAATATAAATGTTACAGAACCTTAATGTCAATCGCCGCCCGTAATCTCGAAAGTCCTCAAATTCGAGGAATCCAGAAAGCACACACGCTGTCAGAGTTTTTCAAGCTACATATATGAATAGGAGACCCCAGTTGCGCACGTTGTCAATCGGGTGAATGAAGAGGTAGGAGATGAACAGAATCCAAGGAATCAAAACCACACCAAACAGAATAAGCTGAAGAAATAAGAATGACAGCTTCTCGTCCAAAAACAAGAATACAATAACACACTGTTCGTTCATGAACAGTGGTCGAACAATCGGTCCCAACAAAGGAGAATTCCAAGTTTGAAGACAATGATAACACACAAGCTAACATAAACATAACCAAACCACTTTAGTCCAGAAAACTGCTACAATACGATATCCGAAAACACAACGAAGTAGACAAGCAGTATGAAAAAGAACTTGACGCACAAACCAAAAACAAGAGACTTACTTTGGTATACGGTTGTCTGGGCACAGGTTTCCCTCTGTAGCAAAATAGGGTTGGTGGGTAGAGAAGAAAAACGAACACGTTCAGGTTAACAACCAAAATAAAAACGGAAGAACTGAAAGCAAACAGTTGGTATGCGATCAACGGCGAGAAGTAGCACGAGTTTCTATCAGAAGTGTCAGAAAACACAAACAGTACAGTTGCTCAATAAGGATGCTAGGCTAAATATAGCTGACTAAACGAGAAATAAACAACCACAGATTTATTTGTCGGCTCTGTGGAACAGGTGGATATTCTTTGAACGTTGTGCCTAACAATAATACACTTTGAAATAATGTTTATCAAATGCATTATCAATAGCTCCAGATCAAGGGCGTTTGAGATCACTAAACCCCACTAAAGCCCAAATTTTCAATCCAGTCAAAGTAAGGTCGAGAGTACACGGCTGAATCAGTAACACGTATATTTGTTTTGATACGCGTTTTGGTATACTGCAAGCGTAGTGCCCGAAGGATGCACTGAATAGGAAGAGCCGAGAGGGTCACTACTGAGAGGAGTTCCACAACACGTTCCAATTTAATATTCTAAGACTTGAACAGCATTAACAGACGGAATTTTCTTTTTCGAAAAAGTCTACAGTCTGTTTTCTATAACTATCACACGGATTTCTAACGGCTCGTGTTGGTTAATTAATGCATACTTTGAGCACTAATTCTCCACTTTTTGTCAATGTCTGTGCTCACTATGTGTTTTGCGGAATCCGAGACTTTAGGACAATTGCCACTTGAATTTAATCTAACCATTACAGGTTACGCCTACAAAGACAGAAATGCTCGTCGTCTAAACTGTAGGTAGCCTGTTAGCTTTTGTGCAGCCAAGTTTGTTAATCGGTTATCTGAAAAACTAGGTTCACTGGTCAAATTTTATCAGGTTGACGACCTACATTCCCTTAAGGCGCTGGTTCAGAACCCGTCAAATGCAACGGTCGTATGGTGGAGCATCTAATCCTCAAGTTCACCACGCACTCACGAACACATTCCAGCAAAACTTTGTTCGCCTGTCGTAACGATATGTAGACCTAAGCAAATGATTCACTAAATTACAGTCAAACATCGTTGATAGCGCAACTTTTTGAGTGACCGATTTACGGTTAAATCAGACTTCAGTAGCAATGTCGTTCTCAAGGCACACCATGTCAATAAATTACAAAACAGACCTCCTAACAGCATCACCAGCCAGGAAAGTGGCACAAAACACGAACGCGCCTAATTGTAATGCTGTTCTATCAAAAACAGGTCACCCGAAAAACATGCCGCTCGTGCACAGCAAAAACAGCATGATTAGCTCACTGCACATGTTACAGCGGAATGCAAATATTAAAGCGTCAAATTATGAAAGAATTGGATTAGTGTTCATCATTCTCAGCTTGACATAACAACCTTTACGTAAAGCTGCTACTTGTGTGGTCGACTAGAGAACCCATTAATGTTGTGCGTGCGACTGGCTGAGTAACAAAAGTATTACTTAATTATTAAACCACGTGAGATATCAGTGCCGCATATCCAATCACACCACATGTCTGTTGACAAAGAACGCGGCGAATTACGAGTTTATTTTGCAAAAACTGCATTCCTAAGATATTGAAGATGGAATGTGCAAACATCAACACAGACATGAGTAGGGCGAATAGAAGGCGTAGCTATAACTTGATCCGCCACAATAATAATAATAATAATAATAATAATAATAATAATAATAATAATAATATTGTTAATAGTAGCATCCTTGATATAAAAGAGAAGATGGTCAGCAGGTCTTAAAAGTCCACATATGGTAACTGCGATCACATCTACGGACACTGTCTCACAGTGAATCAAACAGACTCCGCTTGTCAACATCTCCGTCTCTGGTCTGGGGCTACAAGAGTAAACGCCTCATTCGATCAAGCATATGCAAATGCGAATTTTACCAGGGCGTTTGGTTCCGTCAGCTGTGAAGCATGGACAGTCTGAATATCCAGGAAAGTTCACCGAATTAGCTAAAATAGTGCACGAGTGCATGAAGGCAAAAAAGCAGTCGTGCAGATCGATCACTGATTATTTCAAAATTGTCGCTAATGTGAAAGAGGGTCGTGTCAAAGTCACAATGCTATTTCACTTATATACTAACAGCTGCTCTGAAGAACTTGCGGGATGTCGTTCAAATGCTTCATGGATGATCGTCCGTAGAGTACCTGAGCGTGATGTGTTCCGGGTCAGTTACGTGGCATGACCGTTCGGCTGTTAATGATAGTACACTAGTTGCACATATGGAAGAACTGCAGGAAATTAGTAAGATCTTCGTGGCCATGACAATCAAACTTAAGTAGGGTATCAACACATGTAGGACGTCTTCATTTTTCGAGCCCTAGTCAAGATGAGGTGCAGTGCCTGCACCTGGAATCTAAACCAATGGAGACACTGTGGGCAGCTGTGCAGAATTATACTACCTGGGTAGCGACCTGCCGACAGATCGCTCCGTAGTCCGCAAGTTGTGAGCTCATGTGGTCAACGTCTTGCAAGACATCCGAAGGTGAATTCAAACGCACAGTACGCATAGAAACTACAGGTAGACTTGGGAAAACCATTTATATAACTTCTCATTCATATCAACCCACGACCGTTATCGTCTGATAAATCAACCCCATCTGCTTATCACAAACTCAAGTAATGGTGGCCGGCTGTCGTCTGTTTACTCCAGCTTTGCTTATGTACTGTAGCTAATCCGGAAACGGACACCGCCTACGGTATGCATATTCCGGCGTCAACTATGATCGAGTGTGTGTACCGTCCCATGGGATTAGGTAAATGTTTCGACCACCGAAACCATTGTAGGTAGTAACTGGAAATATCGATCCTGATGGTACGTGAAGGGCTGTAAAAACGAGGGTAACTGTTGTCAGAGTTAAGTGGAGGTCTCTCAAAAGTAACAAATCAATGGAAAACTTAGGGGGTCATACAGAAGTGGTCTTAATAATCGTTTACAGCGCTGAGCCGTGCTAAAGGGTAATACAGCTCGAACTGCCGTCGACTCACAAGGTAACAGATAAGCAAGGATGCATGAAGAAAAACTACGCAAAAAGAGTGATTATTCGCGAAGATGATTAAAAATCTTTGACAAGACAAGCTCACTATCAGCTATAACATACCACCGTGTCGACGTGCGTTTGTGGATGATGGGAAACTCCACAAACTTTGTACAGAGGGACAGTCGAGGCCTTCATAGTCCGTCGCCCCTTGGACCTAGTAGGGAGGGTGGCTTTTGTTGGGGGACTACTGTGCACAGTTCTGCAGAAGGCAGTTCCATCATGAAAGTTAGAGGCCACCGAGGTTAAAAGATCAGGTTGAACACTATCTTGTTGATGGTGGATTGTTTTATCATCTACGAAAAGAACTCACATTTATCAGTTAAGGCCACAAAAAAGATTGCGCACTTGAGTTTGTGGTGTCTCATGTGACGTAGAACGAAGTTGCTCCGCAAACGGTGCCACACTTTGAGTACTGGAAAGTATGGCGATTTTATATGGCAACGCACATCTAACGCATGTTACACCTAATGTAAATCGAATGAGCATGCGGATAATATTGATGTGCTTTCTCATAAGCTCATGGGTAATGCGAATGTACGTTCCTGCCGAAACCAGACGTTGATACCATTTAATGATAACAAGAAACAGATCTGCGACACACACGATTAAGTCTCTTCATCCGGGGTGATTCACTTCCTCAGCTCATCATTTAGGCCGGAGTCCGTATCTAACATGATTACTGGCCCCTGTTTGGTCCTAGAAACAGTTCTGCTATCAGGTTTAATCTTTATCATTTGGCTAACCGCCACCCAACTTGTTAAACGAGTGCTAATCAATACTGCGAGATTAACAAAATGAGCCAATCAAGCAATGACCCGTATTCTGACAAAACATGCGAGTTCACACACGTAAAAACATGTGGTGTACATCGACCGCCAGTCTGGACACATTTTCGTTATCTCATGGAATAGTCAACATACTGCTGGTGGCATTCGTTATAGGATTGGTCTGTCAAAGTGAGCGGAGCTAAACGGCGTTTGCACATAAACGTTATTACAAGAGTCCTGCGCTGCATCACTTATAAATCCACTCGCATACGCAGTATCCGGCATGAACCAAGAGGAGTAATAGCGGGAGCCAAGCGTGTGTGCCACGCATCGCAAAAAGGCATTTACACGGACGCATATCAACAGTACCAAACGTCAGTGGCTGAACAAACACCACGCTTGAATGTGTCATTGAGGCTGTGTATCTACTGAAAACCCACGTTACGGTTACCTCGTCATATAACCGTAATTGCAATAGGATGTTTATTCTGACAATAATCCTCAACTATGTATTTTTTAAAATTGTATATCTCTGGTCAGAAAATACGTAGGGCAGGTTTCTAGCATTCAACCCTCAGATAATAGATAAGCACGGATGCAATAAACGTCGCCCAAATGGAGCAGATCACGTACAAAGTGTATGACGGTCGCCCTTAACACATTTACGTGACAACAGAATGACGATTACTATTCACATATCACAATAGCCTACACGTCTCTCACAGTATCCACTAAACAAACACCATTACCCGAGCAACGTAAAAGGTTAGAAAACAAACCACTAAAACTTTAATACGTCAGTACATTTATCCGTGTGTTTTAGATATTCGTGCAGATCATGCAAGTTGATCGGATGGTAACCGAAACAGGGAATAAATCAACAACTGTTGATGACGGACAACAAACTAGCAGCGTACTTAGTAAAAGCTCGCCTTGAGAAGAGGAAGCTCGAAGACAAACTCAGCCGCCATCACTAAATATCCACAAGCGTACTTTCTCATTCAACTTCGCATGCACGAATCACAACGCATCTCCTCGCCTTCCACAAATCAACCGAACGCCAAATGTTTGTGTTGGGGAATGTCTATTTTCCCCAAAAATGAT